>JAPYYR010000897.1:0-20713 GCA_030523065.1 Aphidius colemani | reverse complement strand
ATTATATTTAAATTTACAGTTTTTATTTATCATCATTATTGTGAATTATCTAGGTAATTTTTGGCTTATTATTTTTCGTTTTTTATATATAAATAAAAATCTCTTTGAATTCCAGCTTTTTATTTTATTGAAGGTGATAAACATTTTTATAGACTTCATGTGAATTACTAGTTTTTACAAACAGCTCACTGAACCTTTTCTTATATAAAAGTGACTTTGAAATGGCTTGGCTATTTTTTTTCCAAGCATTTCATTATTTCAAACGAAAAAAAAAAAAAAAAAAACTAAAACTAAATAAACAAAAGAATTTTAAGAGTTTTAAATTTATTTCTGTCTGCCAATTTGATGGATAATCAATTCATTTATATTTAAAAATTCACATCAACACAAAGGAATTAATAACGAAACACGACTATCTCAAATTGACCATTTCTTTTCTTCAAAAAAAATATTTAAAGCTTAATTTCAATTGGTTTTGCCTAGAATTAATCTAATAATCGACATTATCTCTTTTCTTTCTTCATATGCTTCAGTTATTTCCCATAATAATTATTATTTGGCAAATCTTTGTCCTCATCGTAGTTAAATAAAACAAAAAAAGTTTTACTTGAAAGTTTAAGTTAAAGTTTTGACTACATCTAGGTGTTCATGAAAATTATGAGATGAGATGTTAGTGGTGATGAAAATTGTTGAAAATAATATGAATAATAAAAAACTTTTTTACTACTTATACATAATAAAAGCTTTTCTTATTATAGAAAAAAAAAAAAATATATAAATTTTACTGTCCAAAATGAAATGCATTTTTTCATATAATAAACAATAAAAATAATTAAATTTTTTATGTTTATAAAAAATATTTAGCAATGAAAAGTCGTTTGTCGTTCGATTGATTGTCAAAAACAAAATGAAAAAACGATGAATTACAAATATTTACTTTGCCTCGACAGCGTCAATGTTGAAATTGCAAATTGATCGATTTGAAATTTATCCTTTTTTCAACGTCATCCATTTTTTGAATTTTATTTTTTTACCCTCAAGCATATCCTAATAAAGTTCCACTTGAGACGACAGTATATAGCACCTCTTCTTTACCCGGGTTTTATTTGATTTTTTTAAATATATTTTTTGGTTTGCTCTATTTCTTTACTATATTTTATTTTTTTTTCTTTTTGATACTATACAAGTCTCAAAGGTTCGTGTGTGAGTGTGCGAATATAAAAAGAAATAGAAAAAAAAAGATCAAGAGAAACTGAAAAGAACATCGAATTCAACGGATAATAAATAATGGACGAGCCTGGAATTTTTGAGTACTCGAAAAGAAAGAAAAAATATATGAAAATATCTTTTTCATATTGTATATTTTTACAATGCTGAATCATCACATGATACTTTACATTTATTGTATGCAATATTGCAATACTAAATAATATTTAGATGAATATATTCTGTACTTTGAAAAGCCACCAAGTCGTTATCGTTATCTCTTGTATATAAATTTATAATCTATATAGTAGTTTGGCTATTTTTATTTTAAATTTGACCGGAATTTTGATTACCAAAGTTTCATATACTCGGCAAATGGTAAATCATTAAAACAAAGGTAATGAAACAATTGTTTTAATCATTTAAATAATTTTATACTTGAAATTTATTAAACAATTTAATTTTCCATTCAAATATATTTCAAAATAAGATCAAATTTTAAATTTATTATTTACTTTTTGTAGTTGATAATATTGTCCATCTATCAAATAAAATAATAAAAATTTTATTTATTTTTTATATTTATTCCTCTACAAACACTATATCAACAACAAAATCCCAGTAAATATTGATCGATACATTTTTTATTTTATTTATTATGAAAATAAATGAATTAAAATAATTTTCTTTTTGCTATTTCAAGTGAATATATTTATGATTATTTTTGATATTAAAAAAAAGTAAAATAGGATGAAATTTGCCAATGAATTATTGGTTTTATTTGGGTTAATTTGAATTTAATTTTATAAAATAATTATCTTTTATTTATTGCACATTGATGGATGATAAATATTTTAACTCATTTTCAAAATGGTAATAGTAATCCATTGAGATTGTTTATATACAAAATGTTTTACTAAGCAAATGAATGACCGCAATCATTGCCGGATAGTAAAACAAAACATTGTATAATGTACGTTCAATTAGATTAAATATTTACTGATTCATGATTATATCGATAACATGTTGAGTCAATATTGCCAAGTGTTTATTAGAAACTAATGATAATAAGCGACTAATAATTTAATTATTTGTCATTAAATTATAATAATATGGAAAAGCATTCAAAATAAATATTTTAAATTTGTATTTTATACAGACAATTTATATAAAAACCAATACAAAATGACACGTTAAATCATATTTCATTTTTATGTCAAAGTTTTTTTACTTTTTTTTATATTGTGTTCAATCATAGAGATGCTAATGTCGATACACATGATGTCGACATGACAATTTTGTAGACAAAATCCATTGTATTTACTTGTTGAAATGCATGAAATAGTCTGAACAATGTTTCAGTATTTTCACTAAATTCTCAGCATGTTCAAAATAATTTATACGAAATACAAATTCATTGAATTTAACTAAACCACTATTTAGAATAATTTCCTTTTTTTTTTTTTTTTTAAAAATAAAATTAAAAAAAATATTCTACACGCAAAAAAGTATTTTTTTTTTTTTTAAATTACAATAAATTGTTTAAAAAAAAAAATAAATAAATACATTTTTGAATGAACAATATTGTTTTTTATTTTTTTTTTTTTTTTTGAACATTATTTTGTCAAAAAAAAAAATTTTACGACTCTGTATTTGGCATTTTTCCATTAACTGAAATTATTATGATAACTGGTTTATATGGATCAACCAATCACATGCGTAAACCTGTCATTGAAATTTTTTTCAAAAAATCATGACAATTGTGTGTGACCTACATAATTGTCATGTTTTTTTTTTGAATTTATTTTATTTACAACGAAAAAAGTATTCATGTCTCTTTGAAATATCCCCAAAATATATATGTATTTCTTTACACATTTATCCATGAATCACAATTTATATGTATATAAGTCATATCCTCGTGAACATTTTACTTGTATATACCACATTGCCACAAAATCGTTTGGTCTGCACGAAAGCATTCTCCTGTCGAATATACGAGAGATTTATCGTAACCGTTTGAAAGGATACAGCACTGAATTTTAAAATATAAAAATGTTGTACTACAACCACTTTGTTATACATATACATGTCAACAATTCAATACAAGCTCATAGAAATTTTACATCCAACAAAAAAAAATTGAAAAAAATAACCACGTCAATTGATCAAAGATTATCAACAAAATTTCTACACAATTTTTCAATTGAAATTAATGAAATTAATTTTTTTAAATCAAAAAATTGCATGTTATTCTATGAAGACTGTCAAGTTTTTCACAATAATTGGACAGCATGTGGACTGGGTGTGTTGAATAACACAATAATGTCATGGAAAAGTGAAAGCTCAATTTTCAAATTGAGCTTTTCGATAAAATAGAAAGAGACATGAAAATAAAGGCAAAATTTGATAATCAGCGCCTGAGGATAAGAGTTTTTGGGGTGGCTGATGAAAGCCAAGGGGAAATGCGTGCTTTTAACGAGGTAAATTTTGTATGTTGCTGCTTCTGCTGTTAGTGCTTCTATGGCAGAGACTTAGCGCAGACATTTCTAGACTGATGGCGACTGTGGAAGGGTGAGAGCTTTTTCTCTCTCGTAGAATATTATGTTGGGGTGCGCATACTTTACGAAGGGCCAGTATGCCTCTGGCTCTTGAGCACATTGTGTCGTCAAAAAAAATATAAATTATTTCAATCAACAAATAATATTGGTAATATTTTTTCAATAAATTAAATATATTCTTCTAATAATTATCCCATGTTTTTTTGAATTTTTCATTGTTGTCTATTTGATTTTAATAATTTTTTTATGTTCATTTATTTGTTAATTGGAATATTGATGTTATTATTGGTATGGTAACAGGTGATTTACTGTGGATTCTCAAAAGTTTTAAGGTATTAAACTTGTCAGTGTTTTGGTAGGGCTTTGGTGGTTGTCCAATGATTAACACACACTTTAATCACTTGAAAAACTTTTGAAATTTACGCGTTTTTATTATGCGTTTGTTTGTTTTATTTCATTTAAATTTGTTTATTTTTCAGGGGGTCGTTTGGTGAATATTTTTTTATTAATAACAATTAGGCGAGATAAATAAAATTGGAAAAATTATTTTTGATGATACAGTTTATCACGTGATACTTGTGAATAGTAGTGGATACTTGAGTCGGTTTGATTGATATTTCAAGGGAGAAATTGTATGTAGAATTTTGCTATTGCATCTTGTATATAGAGGAGGCTTCAAAAGTGTCTTGTGTATCTGCTTGAGTACATATGAAAGTTCATAGACATGCCTTTCGATAATATAGACTTATTGATCTATCGATCTTATTGTCTCTGATTGTGTTACATGTTATAGTTTTTTTATAAAAAAATTAAAAGCTTAAAAATTTAAACGAATAAATTTATCTATTTTTTATTTAAACGGCTTAGATCAAAGGATTTGTTTGGAAAAATAATGGGAAAAAAAATTTATATATATATGAGTGTATTTTTAACAGGAATTATTTTCGTTTTTAAAAAAGATTTGTAAACTTTTAACGAAAATTCTCATGGGAAATTTCGGTTTTCAATTGCGTTTTTCAACTATCTCCGTCGGGAAATACTTGTTTGATTGTCACAACTAGTTTTTGTATACATTTCGCCGTCTTTGTTGAAATAAATCTGTAAATCCCGGTGTCTGTTGATTTTCAACAAAACAAAAAATAATAAAATAAAAATTTATAGGGTTAATTTTCTTTTTATTTTTTTATTTCAAGTGATTGTTCAAAAAGTTCTTGTAGCAACGCTTCACAGCCTTAATTAAATAGAGCAATCAAAAGTTGAACTTTATGATATCGTTGGACCACAAAAGTATCCGAAAAACTTGTTAATAATATTTTTTTTTATTTTGTTGTTGAAATTTGAGAATTTAACGGTGAATTTCAATCTCTTGGCACACAAAAGTATTACCAAGATCAACTGAGAATATCGATGTGACTTAAACTTTTACAAATATTTTCTCTGTTATTTTATCGACCGAATAAGTGTAATGAGTATTTTATCAGTCAAAGAATAAAATTTACTATTCAACCAGAGTATATTCTGCAGTATATATTTACTCTTACTTATCCTCATTTATTTATTTTTCATAATTACACTTTAATTTCTTTTACTTTTTTCTCTTTTGTAATTTGAAATTTAAAGCCTTTTTTTTTTTTGCCATTTAATCAATTGTAAAAAAAAAAATAAAAAAACAAGACCAATGTGAATACGAGAATCTCAATTACTAATGGATTTTTAGACACACGAAAAATATATATGAAAAATAAAAAATAAATAAATATAAAAAAGACAGATAAAAAGTAAAGTCGTTAAAATAGTGAAAGAGAACGTAAATTAATTCAAATTGCCAGTGAGTACTAAAGAATAAAAGAAACAAAGCAAAAATTTGATAAAATAAAAAAAAAAATAAAGTTGCACAGATAAAAGCTATCTAAAAACGAGGGTATCTGCTAACGAGGTAGACATTTGCCACTACTAGAAATCGTGCAGGAAATATATATACCTATAACTTTTTCAGTTCATTCGAAATTGTCAAATAAATAAAATTTTTAAAAGCAAATAATGAAAAAAAATTCTCATTAAAACAATTTTTCAAATAAAAACTTTGAGTTATATTATATAAAAAAAAAAAATAAACAAACAAAATAGGTCAGACTATTAAAAATCTTGTTTCAATAATTTTATTTTTACCAAAAAAGTAATTAATCTAATTGGCCAATTATAAGTTGAAAAAAAAATTTATTTAATTATTATTTAATCGATATTTTTATTTGTTATTTATTTCAAATTATTGTGTGTCATCTTTTTATTTATTTAAAATTTAATTGAGTATTTTTTTTTTTGGGGTTTTTTTTTGAAAAAAAAATACATAAACGTTCATTTGATCTCATGTCACTTTTGATAAAACTTTTTATAATTTAACGTTAAATAACTCGAGGCTGCTGTGTACATATTTAGAAAAAAAAAAGCTCAAACGAATTGAGCTTTTTTTGTTTTTATTTTTTATTATAAAAATAAAATCAAATCATCGACATGTTAAAAATACAAAGAAAAGTTAGATGAAAATTGTTTTTTTTTTCATATTTTGTTTTTGATTTTACAAAAATTGGTATCGAGTAATTGTTAATCAGTAAATTCAGTAGCCCATGAAATTAATTGTTTTGAAATTTAAATAAAAATAAAAATTCCAAATGAAAAACAAAGTTTTATAGAATTTTTTTTTTAAATTATTTAGATACTCGATTTATTTTATTGATAAATTAACTCAAAACAAATCATTTTGTTCAATAAAATTATTTGATAATTGAAAAATAATGAAAAACATGAAATACGTATTTCCAAAGTCCACATTGAATCATTGCCAGGCTAATTTATACCAATAAATTTGATAAATTCAATATCGATAATTTTGTTAACAAAGTTACGGTAAATTTAACTTGATAAACTTATTCTCTGTGGATGATTTAAAATTGTTTAACTTGATGTGTCAAACACGTGATAGTTTACAGTGAAACTATTCAGTGACCACAAGGATTTCCAAACATTTCCAAACGAGTATACTCGATTTTGAAGCGTGTTGTGTTCACTGTTTTAAACATTTCGAATTTTTTTTTTTTATTTTTCCTGCTTTAATACGACATTTGGTTTGTTGAAAATATTTCAAATGTTTGGACAAGTGATTTTATTTAATTAAACATTTCAAATTGGATTTTTATAAATTTTTATCTCCAAAAAAAAAGTAGTATAAAGTTAATTTAGTCAGACAAAATGAAAAATTAAATTTCATCTTGATGCTGACTAAATTTATTGCAATAATTTAATATATATTTTGTAATTATTTCAGATAAAATAAAAATGAATATAAAAAGATAATAAAATTTTATAAATATACTACACAAATAATACAAAAAAAAAAAAAAAAAAAAAAATGTTGAGTATGCATTTTGAAAAAATACCGGAAAATGGAAAAATGTGAATAAAGTAGTGTTGAATAATTTGAATCGATTTTCATCGTCATCTGAATTTTCTCTAAATATAAGTGAGAAGAACTCAATTGAATATAATTTTTTATATATAAAAAATAAATTGAATTTGTGCATTGAAAGTTGGGCTTCAAGTGCAGTACAAATGTATTTTATTTAAAAAGTGTTGGAAAAAAATAATAATATTATACAAAAATGTGTTGTTCTGGAAGTACAAATGGTTCGGGGATGACTAGATGTGGTGTTATTTGTGGTTTGGCAGCTCTTGTTGCATTAACCACAGCTCTTCTTGGTCCAGCATGGCTTCATACAGAGGAACAACTAACACTTCCTCATTTACCACGTCAGTTTGCATCAGCTGTTACTGTGCATTTTCAACTTGGACTATTCAAAGTTTGTCCAAGAATTATTAAACCACCAAACATCACATTTTGTAAGTAAAAAATATTTAATTCAATGTAATATAAATTTTTTCAAATGAAAAATAATAATATTTTTTTAAATTTATTGACACACGTGGACGAGGAAAATCCACGTAATGAAAATTGAAAAAAAACAACAACAAAATTCAACCAGAAAAAATTATAAAATAAATAAATTAAAAATCCGGAATAAAAACTTTAGTGATAATTTTGATAAAAAAAAAGTAGTGACATATGAGAGATAATATTTGTAGAGAAATTGATAAATGTTTTCCAACAGACATGAGCATAAAAATATAGATTTTTTTGTATAAGAAAATGAGGGTTGGTTTGATAACGACACACTGCAAACTGTATTCCATCTCACTATCTTTCTCAATCTTTTGTACTTAAATCTACCGGTGTATTTTATCTCGTTGGACGATAAGTCGTCTCAGAAATGAAGACAAATTGTTGACATCCCACAGTTTTCTCTGCTACAATTAATCGTTTCTTGTGGTTAAATCATGTAACTAGAAACGCCCATGTGTAACATCATAAAATTTTTATGATTTTTTGCCAACTTTAATTTTACCCAAAGATATTTTCATCATTTTAAAATTAAAAATCACATGTAATTAATGTACTTTGTTAGGCCACAGATTTATATCTTTTTTATTAAAAATATTTCAAGTTGATTTATTATCAAAATTTTTATCTAACGCTAATGAAAAATCATAAATAATACTCGAAAAAAAATAGGTCTTTTTGTTTGACAAATAAAAAGCATAATTATTTTGAATAATTTTTATAATTTCTTCATGTTTTGAGTGAAAATTACGACTTTATTTTGTCTAGTTTTAGATGGCTTTGAGTATTTTTTTTTGGATAATTTAAAAAATTTTTTATGCAATTATTTTAATAGTGTCTTATGATAGACTTTTGCTGTTTTATTTTATCATTAATTTGATATATATATATATTTTCCATGACTAAGCTTGAGTCATGTACAATTAGATTTAACCTTTTTTAGTTGGATATAATCCGATAAGTGGATGACATCATTGATGCTAAGAAAGTTGGACTTTTTGTGTTGATATATACTCTTTTGATTATATAGGATTTTTCATCTTCACTGTGTTCTCTCGTGGTATTACCTTGAGTGTATATCTTACTTTATTTTTAATTTAAAAAAAAAAAATGATGACAATAATTCTACTTTAGCTTTGGATAGATAGTCAAAGAGAAAAAGACTCAATAAATTATTTTACTTTTTAATACCAAATGGATCCTCAATAAATCATTGATTTCAAAAATAAATTGAGAATTTTATTATCCGAGATTTAAACATGATTCTTTGAAAAATTATTAAAAAATATAAAGTAAATTTTTTCTTTGATAAAACAGATAGCAGGTCACAAGTTCAAACTTTACTTTTATTTATTTTTCTATTTTTTTTTTTTAACGTTGTTGGACGGTAGACACGATCAGTATCTTGTACACCTCAAATTTACTTTATAAAACCTCAAGAAGATGAAATAAATATTTTTAAAAAAATCATTTCTGTCCAATATACCTTGATGAAACACATCAAACCTCAATTTTCATTTGGAAAGTCTTGAAAATATTTATTTTTTATTTTTCTATTTTATTAAATTACAAATGTATTTTTATTTTCTACTAAAATCTTGACGTTAGATAAAATAATTTCATTTGTTTTTTATTAATTTCCGAACAACCATTTTATAGAACAAAAGGAGAATAATGTAATTTTTATTTTTCAAATTGAATTAAATTGATTTTCAGATGCATTCAACGATATTTCAGTTAGAAAACAAAAAAAAAAAAAAAAAGAGTAAATTGTAATTCAGATTGGTAATCTTTCTAATTTCCGGCAATGCACTTAGCTTTTTTTCAAATTCAATTCACAATGACTTACTTGAAATGACAACTTAAATTGTATGCTTATAATGCCATTATGTCTTTATATAATTTAAGTTTCAACTTTTTATTTGCCAGGCATTGTTATTCACTAGTTTTATGGGAAAAAAAAAAATGTAATTTCATTTTTATCTTCATATAAAACTTTTAATGATTTTTGTTATTTATAAAATGAAAAAAAATACAAAGTTCGATGTTTGAAGTTATAAAAAGAAAACACAAGAAAATAGAACAAAAGACGATTTTAGTTTAAATTTTTTTTTTACTTGAAATAGATTTTTATCAAGAATTCCATGATTTTTTTTTCAGTACTATTTCGTTCACTTATTGGTACTTTATTCTTTGAACTTTTTAAAAATTCTTTAAAATCGTTGAAATAAAAGTAAAAAAATGCTATTTGTTTTTATTTTTCAGTAATGTAATATTTAATGTTTAAATTTTTGTTGCAAAAAGAAAATCTTTTACTTGGAAAATTCAACAAAGATTTTATTTTTGTTTTTATACATTCAGAGAATTCTTTTCGTTAAAATTTTTTATTTTGCAATAATTTACGTTTTCTTTTAAAAATATTTTAAATTCATTTGAATTATTTTATTTATAAAATTATCTATTGAATTTTTTATTCAACTAAGCTGCATTAAATCTACAGCTTAGTATGTAAAAATATTTTTTCAATTTATCTTACAGCTTGATGATAAAGAAAAAACTAAATCTCAAATTAAGTAGTATGACATTATTTAAGTCAGACGGAATAAATAAAAAAATTAAACATTTTAATTTGCAAACTCCATAATATCACGTGCATTTTTTTTTCAAATAAATAAATTCATTAATTTCATGAAATAAATTAACGAAAATTAAACGACAAAATTTTTAATAACAAAAAAAATTAATAAATTACATTTGAAAATTTCATGTATAGAAAATACAACTGAAAATTCTTTAAATAATTTACAAATTAATAAATGGAAAAAAAAACTTACAACACTCACCCCAATTACTGTAATTAATAATGGAAATTCCAGATTGATGGCATCAGCTTGTCTCATTAAAATTCACATCATCTGCAACAATAATTACACAATGAAAATAATAAATTTATGTGTATAATTGCATCCAAAGTCATACAGTTACAAATTATCAACTTTTTCCAAGTCCTTATTTTATTTAATACGAGTAAAGAGAGAAAAGCCTTGTGTCCCCCTGCAATATACATAGTGCAATGCACATCAACTGTAATAACAAGCATTAAAGCCACAAGAGTCCAGCAAAGTTTCCAGTTGGCCTCTGTTGCACAATCATCCCACGAGACCTTATATTCCGTGTTATAAGGATAAACTTTGTAATAATTTTACCCACTAAGCCCAACCAACTCTCAAACACAATAAAAAAAAAAACAGTTGAAAAAAATATATATAAAAAATCCAGACCGTGAAGTACTAGTACTTGTCGACATCACAGTCGGTATTAAGCGATATAAGTTGAAACATTATGTTGAAAAAACTTTAAGAAAGATATAATCATAAAAATGGAAAAAATAATACGATAAATTTTATTCTCACATTTTCAAGTTAACATATATTTAACAAGACGTACCGCTATTCTTTCTCTAAATTTTTTAACCTATTTTTATTTTTTTTTCATTTTTTTTTACTTGTTAAATCTCATCTTCCAAGTGGGTCAAAAATTTTGCGGTTGTTAATAAATCAAGTTAACTTTGTGAGGTAATATTTCGTTATGTTTACTTGTTGGTTAACAAAAAAACAACTCAATCATATGTGGAGATTAGGGGAAAGAAAAATAAAAGAAATCTGTTTTAATCAACGGTGAGGAGGAGGTTGGCCTGGCTATGAATAGAAAATAGCATCAAGTCAAATTTAAACAAGCCAGGGATCAAATTGCAGATAAAATAATAAACTTTTTTTATTTATTTATGGCGAAATAAATATAAATTTTTTAATGTTAAATATACTTTTTTTAAGAAATATAATTTTTTTATTAATTAAAATTGTGGTGTTATTAGTTTGCTTGTTCGTTTAACTGTACAATCTCTTTGATGAGTTACTGTAATTTACAGATTTCCATATTGAATTTTCCACTATCTGAATTTCAATCAGGAATTCCATTGTCAATTTACTTTAGTTAATTAATTTATATATTTTCATTTCAACAAGAGTAAACAATTATTTGTTGTTTTTTTTCTTTTAAATTTTTGTAAATTTTCTACTTTAAATGATTTTTAAAAATAAAGTTTCATTTTGGGTAATTAAAATTTTGCAAATTAAAATCAAATATTTAAACGACTATTAATGAAATATACTCACAACTTTTGTTAATTTAAATTTTAGTTTTAATACAAGTTTCATTTCACATATTATAAATTTCATTTGATCAACACGTTTTTTTTTTTTCATAATACTTTTCAAGTACTTTGAAGCTTGTATTTAAAATATTCATAAAATAAAATAATAATTTTGATTAAATATGTTAATAAATTTATCAAAAAAAAAATTCATATTAAAATTTCATTTATAAAAAAAAAAAATTGAATATTTCGAATTGTATTTTCATATTGTCAAATATTTCAGTTGAAAATTAAAAAATGAAATTATTTATTTACCTCGAATGAGGAAATATAATTTCTTTTGATTATTAAGAATATATTTGTACACAATTAATAGAAGAAAAATAAAATAAGACATTAAATTAACAACTTCAATATAATTTACCTCCAAAAATTTTTTGTAATGGCAAAGTTTAGTAACCTGCAGAAAATTAATAACATTTCCCTCGGGAGCTGTCATTAGTTGAGTCATTAAACAAAGCGTTATCAAAGTGAAACAGAATATAGAATAATATTACAGTTATAGGATAACAATAGTTATGAAAATTTATATATTGTAAAGCAAAATATATGTATAATGAAAAGTTAGCAGAAGCAAAATTAGATATCACAGGTATCTCTCTGTGAAAATCCTAGTTGGCACAAATTAATAAAACTTTTGTGGTATCAAGAGAGAGAAAAGCTCCTGGACAACGGACACTTTCCTGACCCGTTTAAAATTTATAGTTTTGAGCAATTAAGCGAACCGTTGGATATCATTGTCTATATGGTCTACCGAACCTTTTTCATTGTCCACTTTAATCGGTCGATACCAAAAAAAAAAAAGAAAAAAGGAAAAAGCTCGTGTCCAAAAAGGGATTACTTCCGATCATGTGGTAAATTTGTTTTTATTTTTTATTTATTTTCTTAAAGTTTTCATTGTAAAGCTTTTTTCTCTTCGTCAACGATGCAAGCTCTGTGCTCACATAGGTCAAACACTTTTATTCTATATGTTGGTTTTTTATTTTATTTTTATTTTTTTCTTTCTTAATGCCGTGAAAAAGTTTTGCGGTTACGGCAAATTGAACTTTACGAGTATTTACAGCAAAAGTTTACAAGCAAAAAGCAACGGAATAGGATGATGTTAGGCTGAAATGAAAATCAAGGTTTTTTTTTTTTTATATAAAAAATAGGAAAAAACAAGAAAAGATGTTTTTTGGAATACAGGGAAATTGATGTTTTGGTTTTATGATGAAATGTAAATTGAATTTGAATGAAAATGAAAATTATGACTTTGAGTTTTTCAAAGTTTTTTATAAAAAGAAAAGTTTATTTTTTATTAATAAAAAAGTTGAATTAAAAATATGAAAATTATTTTTTTCATTTGCTGCTATTATATTGTTATTTATTTTATTTTGTGAGTAAAGTAAAAGTGAATTGTATAAATTAAAACTCAATTAAAAGTCTTCAATACAGTTTGAATTTGTTGAGTGTTGTGTTAGCCTTTGTGTTTAACCACTGAATTTAAACTTGAGCAATTGATTGGTAACAAGTTTTACACTTGATTGAATCATTTTCTCACCAAATCGTGCTGGTACATATCAAACTCTATTATTCATAAAGTTTTAACATACTTAATTCAATAATGACATTTTTATTTTCTAGTTTTTCAATAAAATTTATGATTGAGAGATGAAAAATTGAAAGAAAAGTTAACGCGTTGTATTAAATTTTTCTCTTCAAAATTCTCAAATTGTTGAAATAATAAATTGGAAAAAAAAAGAATTGAATTACATTTACAAAGTTTTGTCGAAAAACACTCTAAAAAGTCAAAAGTTTTTTTCACATCATTTTAATATATAAAAAAAATTAAAATAAAAAAATTATCAGACTGATTTCTTACTTTTTTCAAATATAAATTTTTGTATAATTTTATATATTTAAACAGTCTAATTGTATCAAAGAACATAACCTCTCGTGAAATTCTAATTTAATTTAATTTAATTGTAATGTAAAGCCTTTGTCAAAAATTAATTGACACACTTTTCAAAAAAGTTGAAACATTTACCAACGAAATTATACAATATTTCTATTAGTGAAATGAAATGTGTAATTCAAACAATTTTACGAAATAAAATAAATTTAATTAGTTGAATTAAAAACTGCATTAAAACTGCAATTAAATTTATTTTCAAGGCAATTATAAAATTATTAAATAAATAATCTCATGAAATTTGTAATTTTATTACTATTTTTAGTGAAAAAAAAAATCAATCGATAATTAATTGTCAATAAATTCAGTGATAATTAAGAAAACCCACTCTCAATTTGTAAATAAAGTTATTAAAAATAATTCAAGTAAATAATCAAATGGATAATATTAAAATGATTGACGTTATCACTACCAACTAAATATTATTTAAAAAAAAAAAAAATTCCCTCAAAAGAAATATACAATTTTTATGATTTTAAAACTTCCGATTTTTGCAGTCAATAATAAACACATGTCATGTGTCTTGAGAACAAAACGAGAGCAAAACACAAAAGCTATACAATAAAAAAATAACGCGAGTAATGATAAAGGTGATATAACGAAAGAAACACAGGGCGGGGTAACAAGTTCGTTGGGCGTTGTGATATTGATTTTACAGCAACAAACCAGCATCCGTGTGTTTCATATACATACCCGCAAGTCAAACATAAAAGTCACATGCTTTGAACGATTTACAATGGTCAAAATAGTATATTATGCAAGTAGTACGTAAAGTAGGTGATTCTTGCACGATTTTGAAGGTATCAATACGAGTCACCAGGGATCGAAAACGACTGAGTGACGGGTATGACGCCTTCAAAGTCGTGCGAGAATCACCTTCTTTACGTACGAGTTACATACAATATTTTTTAACGCGAGGTTTGTAACATGGACGCCATTTTGAGCAAATATAGTGCGTGAGGAAATACTTTACGCACAATTTCTCGTTTAAAAATCAGATAATTGGTGTGTAATGGCGTCTTTTACAAACAGAGTGTCGAAAAAATTTTTATTATAATTTATTATATGAAAAATTTTCTCTTATAAATTATTACATTTTAAACAAAAAATAATAGCTGATCTTTTTATATTATATTATTTATTTTGATGAAGAGCTCAAAAAAATATAAGAAATTTTTTTTTTTATTCATTTTCTTTAGCTACTGGAAAAGCTTATCCAGTCTTCCGGTTCGTTGAAACCCTGTGGGGATCACTGGTGCCTTGGGGCGTACACCGATTGGTTATGCTATTACGCAAAATAATTCAAACGTTACTCCGGAGCTACTAAAATTTCCAGAAATTTTTTTTGTTTTTTTTTTTTTTTTATTTAAATATTATTAGTATTATCAGCTTCTATAAACAATAATTTTTTTCATCTTATTGTCGGTCGAAATTAATACAATAAAAATTGTCCTTTTTTTTTTCAACATTTTAGGTTTTTTTTTTTAATGTAAATTTAAATTCATCTCAGCTGCTATTTTTTAATGAAAATTTGCTAAATATTTTACGAAAATTATATTTAAATTGTATGATAAAAATTTAAATGTTGCAAAAAAGTATTTTCACTAAATAAAAATAATAATTGCATACAATTGTTAGTGAAAATAATTCTACCGTGAAATTTTTTTTAGTATAAAAAGATAATAAAAATTATCAGTAGCTTATACTTTAGCTCGAAGCAATTTTATATAGTAAATCCATTAAAGTCTGTGTGTATATCTCTTTGGATATATAAAAGCAAACATTTTAAATAGATGAAAAGTACAGTGGTAGTTGTTGTATTGAATGTGTACATTTGTAATGTACCAAGCATCGCTGAATTTACTGGGGAAAATGACAATAAACATGTTTATAAGTTTAAAATTTAAAGACACGCATCAGAGGCTTCAATAATACGGGAATTATAAATTTCGCCATGCAGAATGTTAAGCCATTGACTATTATTATTGCTAATTCAACTAATATTACTCAAAAATTTATACATTTAATTGCCTCTAAAATAAATTTAAAATGAAATAAAAAAGAATTAATTTTCATTAATTTATTTTCGTTGTAATTTAATTGATTAGCCAAATTTATTATCGCAAATGATTTATTTATATATTGAAATTTTAGATGACCATTAATTTCATGATGAGTGGTTTCATATTATTTTCATGTCGATCTAAAAGCATTATTATTGAATATAGCCACTAGGCAACTTGATGATGGAATGGTTAAGTTTGATGGTAAGATGTCTCATTAATCTCTGGCTCATCCGCAGTGATTATGCTCAAGGTATTGTCAGGCAGACCGAACTAAATTGATTTCGAATGTTTGGTATTCTCGCATGTAAAATATATTGATATTTGGAAATTATAATCACCGGAAATTTCGTTAATACATTTGGCTCAATAGATAAACACCAAAATTATCGAGTTAATTTATTATTTTATCAGAAAAATATTCATGTGGAAATGTAATTTTTTTTTTTTTTTTTAATATTTAAAATGTTGTTGGGGATTTTTCTTGATTATTTTTTTTTTTATTTTTTCAAGATTTTTCTTTACTATGAATTCCTTCATTTCTATTTGCCTTTTTTCAATTACTTTCAATGTACTCTGTACGTCTCAGCGTCACGTTGCTGAGTAAAATAAATCCCTTCTCTTTACGTGTTAATTTTTTTTTTATTTTTTTTATTTTTTATCTTTTGAGTTTTATATTCACAATCCGCTTAGAAATTTTTTTTTATTTATTTTTTATTTTTTATGCATAAATTTCTGTCAATGGTTTTTATATTCAATTTTTTTTTTTTATTATTTTTTTAGAAAATTTATTTGTTATGGGACAATTTTTTTTTTCGTCTTATACTTTTACTTGGTTCTTCATTTATCTATTTGGATATTTTTTATTATTATTAGTTGTTGTTATTTTTTTTTTTTATCATTTTAAAAACAGTTCAACTGACTTTAATAGAACTTTGTAAAATTCCTTTGATATAAAGTTTGAAGGTAAACTTTATAAGCTGTTGCCTCAAAAATTCTCATAAAGTATAAACGAGCTATCAAATAAAACAAAGATCTCACCTTATCATATACAGTATATATTTTGTATATAAAAAAGATACTATATAATAAGCATAAAAAAAAAAAAAAAAATGAAAATAATAAAAAAAACTTTACGACACAAGTTGAAAGAAAAAAGCGTAATTTTTAATTAAGAAATTTTGAATATTTAAATTATTTTCAGCCTCAATTAACAAAACAAATTTGTCAATCTCGACGTAGCGTAATTTATATTTGCATTCAGTCTATTTGGTTAATGAGATTTCACAATTCACAATCATTACACAAAATTTAATGCAAAACATGTAGCAATGACATAATAACATCAAGAAACTGTACATAACATCGTCAACTAAATTAATTCAACTGTTTTCACCTCAAAAAACAAAAAAATCATTAAACCCATGTCGTCCTAAACTGCAAATATAATTTCAATAATCAATAGAAAATTAAAAATAATAAGCTTCAAATTTTCCATCATTATTAATTGTAAATTATTAGATTTTATATTCAGAAAAAAAACAAAAAAATTTAATAAATCTATTTTAATTAACTCAAATTATTATTTATTAAAATTCCTCTTTTAATTTTGTGATAAATAAATCAAATTTAAAGTTGATTAATTAAAAAAAAGACCAATTTATGCGTTTAATAATGAGATATTTCAAAATGAATTACGTTGAAAATATCAAATAGCAAATAATTATTTTCATAAAGTAAAATTATTGATTTACATTTTTGACAGCAACATGAAACCCTTCAAACTTCATTAACAATATAATTAAATTTTTCATCATAAATAATAATAATGTACAGACTTTTTCACCATCAACATCGTCATTATTATTATTTTTTTTATTCATTGATATAAAAGCTCGAACTGCATGTCAGGGGAAAAAATTATATCATGTAAAGAAAAAAAATGACAAAACTTGAGTTTTCAGTTGAGATGTAATTTCTTGAGTATGAATATCTTATATTCAGTGTATACCAACACTTTTTTACAGGGCAAATATTCTTTATGAATTTTTTTTTTTCTATTTTATCAAAAAGCTTTCTTATTTTTTATTTTTCTTTGGGTCTTTTTTGTTGTTGTCTGTGGCTGTCTGTTGTCTATGAAAGTGTGGGAAAATGGTTATATTTTTTTCACTAAAAAAACACATTTAAAAATATATTGTAAAAATTTCACACAAACATCTAACATTGTACGGAAATAGTAGCTTTTTCCTACAATTCACCACTTTTTTTTTATACTATTTTTTTCTTTTTTTTTTGTGATCATTTTACAGAAAAAACCACTTACGTAAATTGGCTTCTTAACTCTACACACTTTCATTAATTTTTCTTAATAGTTGAAATTATTTAAAACATCTTTTTATTATAAATATAATTAAAAGATTTTTATTTTATTATTTTTTAAATATATTTATTCTTCACAAATGAAATTATAAAAAATATTATTTCATGTCAAAGAATAAGATAAAAATGTCATAAAGCACTTTGTAAAAGTAATTTAAACAATTTTATTTATTTCTTTTTAAGAAAAAATAAAAATTTACATTTGTTTTGTTGACGAATAAAAATTTATTTACAAAGAAAATATTATTTTTATTTTCTCATATAATATTTATTATTTTTTCTTTTATAAATTTAATAATAAAAAAAAAAAAAAAATATAATAAAAATTTAAATGAAAAGAATTTTTATTTTTTATTCAACTAACAAATGAATTATCTTGACAATTGAAAAAAATAAATAGTAATCATGCCTCTATAAATATTTAATAAAACCAGATTATAATTTAGCATAAAAAAATAAAAAAATAATATAAAAATGAAGCGATTGTATCACTGTTATCATCTCGGTTCATTAGATATTCTTGGGTGTCTCTTCTCGCCTCATTAACTATGGATGAGTGCAACACAATAGACCCGTTTATAAAAGAAAAAAAAAAAAAAAAAAATATAAAATCTTTTTGATGGGAAAGAGTAAGCTTTTGATATATAAGGGATGCTTTTCTACATTGTCGAATCAATATATATTTCCATCAACTTTTTATACAAGAAAAAAAATGAACAAAAAAAAACTACAACTTTTTTTTGTATTTTTTCTTTGTTGTAATATTATTTATCAAGCATTATTACATAGCTTATGAAAAAATATAAAAATAAGAATAATAAATAATTTAAAAATCAATTTATACAGAGAAATTTTTATCATTAAATAAATAAATGGATAAATCAAGTTTTTCAATTTACAATTATTTGATAATAACGTAAATAAATATATCAAAGTTTTTGTGTAAATAATTGTTAAATATACATTTCAACTTTATCCATAAAATTAATAATTAATTTAATAATTGCAGATGTGTCAACTCCAGGCTGTACTAAAGTGAGATACAATAATTTTGCTGACGTTGCTTCACAAGAGCTGGGATTTAATGAGTTAAATTTTACTCCTCTCGTTGTATCAAAAATGAGGTAATATATATTTTATTTATACAAATATAAATAATAATATTTTTTTCTACTGTAAATTAACTGATAAAATAATATTTATATCCTTTTTTTTTTATGGTGAAATAAAACTGTTATAAAGTTGATTTTTTGTATTTAAATTTTTCGTATTTATCAACAAGAGAATAATTCAATTAAAAATGAATATCATTTGGACATTCAATATTTAAATATTGGATGATCAAAAAACTGACGTGTAAAATTTTTCCATTCATATTTATTATTTTTTAAAAAATTTTACATAAAAATAAAGTAATTAAAAGTGTATTCCGAATTTTTTAAAATATTTTTTTGATATTTTATTTGAGAGAAAAAAAATATATTCATTTTGACCTGACACTGTTATTATTTTATTATATGAATTTGTAAGTTTTAAATTAGATTAAGTAGCATGATGTAATTCATCAACTAAAATTCTTGGATTAATTTAAATAGCCCTGAAGTTTCTAAGTAGTTATTAACTCACTTTTGTATTAGTCCAGCCTTAAGGTTTATTCACAACTTAATTGTCATATTTTTTTTGTTTGATTGTCTTAAGTTTAGAATTAAAAAAAAATGAAATTTTCATCATTAAATAATAACTTTTATCTTATAATTATTAATTGAAATTTTTTTTCTGTTGAATTATATTTAATTGTTGGGAAAAAGAAATGATAAAACTATTGAATTTTTCTCCAAGCATAATTCAACTTTTTTTTTCAGTTATAAATATTCTCTCTGAATGATAGTTAATTAATTTTTTAGAATAGAAGGAAAATAATAATTAAATAATGGAAATCCACAAGTGAAATTTAAATATATTTAAAATATTGTGAAAAATTTTCAACGAAATATGAATTGAATAATTATTAATTTAGCTGGATTTTATATTTTCCATGTAGATGTCAGTGATAATAGAGTTCATTTGCAATTAATGAAGTGATGAGTTTTGAAATAAATTAAATTTCTTTTTTTTTTTTCAAATTATATGTTGGGGTTTGTTATGTGCATAAGTGTGCAAATAATTGTGAATTCTGAATGACCCTGTTATGTTTAACACAACAACAACAACATCACATCAATTTAAAGAAATTTTCATGGTAAAAAAAATAATAATAATTACTCTTATTCATCAGTAAGACATAACGACAACACCGACGGGTCAAAAAAATAAATAAACTTAAAATTCGCCATAAGGATATCTTGTGTTTTTGTTTTCTTTTCACTTCGTAATAACCAACATATA
>JAPYYR010000896.1:0-20951 GCA_030523065.1 Aphidius colemani | reverse complement strand
ACCAGACTACATTTTCAAGCGAAAATTTGGACGGTTTTATTAAGAGCCCATAATGAGTGAGTAGTAATTTGAATTACTACTCACTCGTCTGCGCGCCTGATCCTTACAGCCAAATTTTCTTCAATTTCTGGCTTGTGCTAGTGGCTGTGATAAAGGCAAAAAAGCGTCAAAAGTATAGTATATATCATTTGTTAATTAAAAAAAATTACATTTCCTATTAATTAAATAATTATAATTAGATAATTAAATAATTTATATTTTAAATTTAAATTAGAATTTTTTTTTAAATTTTTTTTTTTTTTTTTTTTTTCGTGTTTATTATCATGTCAGTTTAATTAATTTAAAAAAAAAATTTCAAAACAAGTTTCTTAATTAAGTACAATATTCTTACATAAAAAATCTTTTGTCTTTGATAATTAATAATGAGTTTAAATAAATTTGCTATTCAATTATCTTCGAATGACAAAATATTATTAGTATCTAAATATGAGGTTTGTTCAATTTTTGATTTTGGTGACGGTTCTAGATTCATGAAAAAACTGAAATTAATAAGATGAATTTTAAGAGAAATAAAACCACCAGATGATCCACGTCCTTTGTGAATCAATTCAATTGCTGAAATTGGTGCACTCGGTTTAGTAGTGACTTCCTGAAGATCAAAGTATGGAATAGTTGTTTGTGAAGCATCTTTTATCATGTCTGTTACTCCAATTTTAATAAATTGATTATCCAATGAATCTTGTACATTTGTTTTGAATTTAAGTGGATCATCAGGTTGATTTATTTTCAATTCAGTTCTGTAGTTAAATAAATTATTAATATTAATTATCATGTATCATTTAAGATAATTTAAAAATGTATTATTTACAATTGTGGTGGTTGTCGAAGTGGTGGTGCCCATTGATAAATATCGGATGAAATATTTCCAGATGAATAATTAAATTTAACAAATTTTGCATCAAGACTGACACAGTTTTTAGATTTTATAAATCCAAAATCGTTAAAACGTATAGCTAAAATACAAATAAAGTATGAAAATTTATTTAATCAAAAAAACAAATTATCAAGTTTACTTACCACTTAGTAGATATTCATCATTAAACTGTAACTTTTGTAAACATATTTTGGTATGAATAAACTTCACAACACCAAAATCAATGCCTTCTGTTAATAATTTTCGTGTACCATCTGGATAAATAGCCACACTTGGAAAATTATTTTGATATTTAAACTTTGGTAAGGGTACCCATCTTTCACTTGTGACGTTAATTTTTCCAAATGGCAAGAGTTTAGCCTCTTTAAGCTGAATGTGAATCATTCGGTTTTGAGCAACAAGTCTTGCACCAGTTGCAACCCTATGTATTTAAAAATGAAAAACATTATAAAACAAATAAATTAAAATTAAAAATAGTTGGTATACTCAACATGTCAACACTTGTATTGGACCACATGTAACTAAATGCTCGAATTGTTTTGTTGTTGGTATCAAGATAATCATCAACACATTGACAAACACAACTATGACAAGTTTTTGAAGCCCACTTAGGCAAAAATGGAATAATATTTGTTGACTCTATTAATTTAGTTGAAGCACATGCTTTATTTGCATTACCATAATAAACACCATTGTCTATATTTTTAATCCAATGATAATTTCTTGTACTTGAACTATCATTTTTTTGCTATAAATATTAATTAAATTTCATGATTATTTTTATTTTATTATTGATTTGTTTGTTCAAATTATTAATCAACTTACTCTTTGACAAACTTCATAGCTAGCATCATCTCGACAACTTGTGATTTTACCTTGACAAATTGTTTTATACTTTTTGTAATTTTTTTTTTCTTTACCATCAAGGGTATTTGTAATAATATCACCACAAAAATCTATACAATTTTCTTTATTTTTTGGTTCAAAAGTTTTTTGATTTGTCACAAATGCATAGACAAGGTTGTCGAATCCAGCATATGTTACATCTAAAATTAAAATTATATTAATAAAAATATCTTTTGTTTTTAAATAGATAACAAATAAAAAACAAGTGACTCAACTTGACACAATATAATTTAAGAAAATTAAATCTATTTTTATAAATGACTCAACAATATAAAAAAACAAGAAATATACCTTTTTTTTGTTGAGTTGGATCACATCGACGTACAAAATTCGGTGTTTTTTGAAGTTTATTTTTAAATAATTTTGTATATTTATAAATTCTTCGTGTTATTGTCTTTTCCAGCTCTTGAATTTCTTCAGTATAATTATGTCCAATAAATTTAATTCTCCACATGTAGGCAAATGCCATTACAGCAAAACTTTTTGCTTCGTTATGAACAACTTCATTGTACAATGAAAATAATTGATGCTGTGGTGATAATTTCATATCGCACATTGTCATAATATCTCTCTATTAAAAAATAAAATTAAAAATATTATTGATTAAATTTAATAAACAATAAAATTGCCAATTTATTACCTTAAATATATTTTCATAATTTTCTAATAACGTAACTTTTTCTGGTTTTTTATTTTTAAAAAATAATTCAGACACTTTTAACAATATATTTTTGGGATAATTTTCCATGAATGGTGATATTATTCTCTCGCTTTCTTCAACAAGAAAGAGTGTATGATTTTTTTTTAATTTTTGTGACCATTTTATTGTTTCTTCATAAAAGCTACTAATTTTACTAACATATGTGTCATATTTTTCTTTTTTATTTGATAATTCGTGTGATAATAAACTCTTTATGTAATTTGTATTAAAAGCATATATATTTAATTCTAATTCAGCAATTTTGTTTGATATTTTTTTTAATTCTACATGAGTATCTTTTGATTTATCAGGTTTATCAAGTTTTCCCATCAAATCTCCACCAGCTCCTGCGATTGTTACAACACTAGAAATGAAACTGATTACATCAAGAGCTTTTTTTCCAATTGCAGCAGGTGATGAAGAAACATTTGACAACGTCAAGAATAATATAAAATATTTTAAATTCATTTTAAAATATATTTAATTAATTGTCCACGTTTATTGATTGGATTTTTTATTTTTGTTATATTTTTTTTCAGCTTTAAAATACACTTGTCTGATGGACGACTTTTTGATGACTGTCGAAAAAAAAAAATAGTTTAATGATAAACAGTTGAAATTTAATTTTTTAACAATGACTAATATTTATTTTAAATAAAATTGATAAAACATTCCAAGGTTTATCATACTTGTCAAGTTTGTTGACCTAATTGGAAATTTTTTTTATACTTTTTTAAAGTTTTCTTAGAATATTAAAAATATAAATCTATTTTTTAGTTTTATTATCTTGTTGGTTTTTATTTTTTTGTTGAAATGAAAATTTATGGATTTTATTATTATAAAATTGTATTTTAACAACTTTTGTATGCACATAAAAAGAATATTTTTATTTACAAAAAAGTATGATGAAAATTAAACACAATTGTTGAATGAAAAATTAGATAAATAATTTCCTTGAAATAAAAAACTATGTAATTTCCACCTGTATAAATAATGGGTATAGTAGTATTAACATTGTAAAGATATTATTAATTTTTAATTCGTCATTAATCGTTTTGACTATTGATCAGACAAATTTAATTGAATTTATTTAATCTAACAACTCATCATAAAATCAAATAATAATTTTTTGTAAGTTAACAATGCTGCCCAAAAAAATACTAACATTTTGTCCTGATTTTATTGTCCATTTCAATATTGAACTAAAATGATTTCGTACACTATAAGGTAAATTTGATTGTGATTTGTTTTTTGATGACATATTGCTCTGAAACAACAAAATAGGTTTTTTTATTTTCTATTGTTTTAAAATGAATATATTATAGCAATTAACAATGCAAATAGGTTATATAATTTATATTGAAATATAAATTATATATTTTAACACTATTAGTTAGGAATTAATTGACTTTTTATTAATAATTATAAATAATTGGGTTCTTTTTTTAATTTAATGTTTTTATGATAAATCAAGACAATTAATTCATTAATTGTTTATAACAATATTAAAAATATTAAAACCTTTAGCATACATTATATTGATATAGGTATATTTATTTACATTTGTTTACAATTATTTATTTTCTTTTTTTTTTTCAAGGTCAATGTCAAATTTCAAAGAATGCAATGTGAATAATGCAGCGGTTTCGATTTCGATTTCGATTGTCGAATTTCTATCATCATTCACTTCACGTCACACATGTTTTTATACATAAGAATAATAGTAATAATCAAACACATGTTTACATGCTTTACGTAAAAAAATTACGTATAAAGTTTTTTTTTATCAAATTAATATATTGTCATTAATTAAAAGTAAGAAATATTTTATTTAAAAAAAAGTAGCTATGTTTATTTTAACTACATTTAAAGATATTGTTAAAATACCACCCTCAAAATTTAATTTAAACATTAAAGATGCAATTGTTGATGAATTAAATAGGAAACTCTCAAACAAGGTACATTATAAATATAAAAAAAATTAATTATAATAACAATTAATAGTTTAATTTATTTTTTTCCTAAATAATAACTTATAGATGAATTTAAAAATTGAGGTTATTAGTTTTTAATTAAATTTACAATTTTTTCAGGTATATATAAATGTTGGCTTATGTATTGCTCTTTATGACATTATTGATATAAAGGATTCATATATTTTTCCTGGTGCTGATGGTGCATCACATACAGCTGTGATTTTTCGTTTTGTTGTATTTCGACCATTTGTTGAAGAAATAATTATTGGAAAAATTCGTAATTGCAGTCTTGAGGGTGTACATGGTATAAAAATGAATAAAATAATTAACTATCTTAGTCTAACAATGTAATTTATAATTTATTTGTTCTAGTTTCGCTTGAATTCTTTGATGATATATTAATTCCACCAAACAAACTTCAACAAAAGTCTAGATTTGATCAAATGGAACAAGTTTGGATTTGGGAGTATGAAGATGTTGAGTCTGGAGCAAAAACTGATCTATTTTTAGATAAAGGTAAACTACTATTTAATATATTATATTGTTATTTACTTCATTTAATAACACTCAACTTTTTTTATCAGATGAATTGATTCGATTCAGAGTTGTTAAAGAAGTATTTGTTGAAGATATACCAACAAAACCAGCAATTTCTGCTGATGGTATTGAAGTACCTGAAACAACTTTTACGCCATACTCACTTATTGTAAGTAGCAATCATTTATTTAATTGTTTAGAATAGCAAACAATAATAGTAAATTTTTTTTAGGGAGGTATTGATGAATCTGGTTTGGGTGTCTTATCATGGTGGGGCTAAATTATAAGCCAATTTATTTGGAAATAATTATTTATTGATATCTTCAAAGTCTTGTTATGCTCCAAACTATTTGTTATCTTTTTCATTATTTATAAATAAAAACCAAATCACACAAAAAAATAATAATAATTTATTTTTATCAAGTATCTGTATGTACCATTTATCCACAAAATGATAATGGTTTTTTTTTATTTCTTTTTTAATTTTGATTTTATGTATCCCACATTTAGATCAATTTTTTTTACAATATATACAAACACCTTATTAATTTATCGAGCACACAGATACATAACAACATTGGTTTTTTAAATATAATTTTAAACTCAGTTTTTTTTCATTTTTTTTGTTTGTTTTTCATTTACATAAAAAATTCTACAATTATCTAGATTTGAATTTTAATTTTAACTTCATCTTTTGATGTTCGTCAAGTTGTTTTTTTAAATATCCAGTCCTATGCATTGTTCGTATGAATTATTTAAAATATTATTTGTGTATTTAGTTTGTTTTTTTTGTGACCATGACTTAATTTATAACATTAAGTTAACGATTTATGATAATTAAATAACATATATATTTAAATTACCAATGAATGATTACTTAATTAATTAATAATAATAAACATAGTATAATTATTTAAACAAAAAAAATTAAAATATCCAAC
The DNA here is from genome assembly GCA_030523065.1 of Aphidius colemani. Taxonomy (NCBI): domain Eukaryota; kingdom Metazoa; phylum Arthropoda; class Insecta; order Hymenoptera; family Braconidae; genus Aphidius; species Aphidius colemani. The sequence continues at coordinate 14,957 of JAPYYR010000896.1, read as the reverse complement.
ACACCGTTAAGAAGATAAAAATAAGTTTTTTTTTTTTCGTTTTTTTTTGTTTTTTAGAAACATCAAAAGTACACTTAAAAAAATGTATATGAAATGTAAATTAATTTATTCAAATTTATGTGTATTGTCTGATGATGACTTAATTAAATTTTTTTTATATTTTTTTCATTTGCAATTGAATATTCTGGAATGTTTTGCATTTCTATTAAAATTTTTCGTTAAATTTTCTTTATTTTTTTTTCCTACTTTTGCAATTATTATAATTTAATTTTTTTCTTAGGCAATATGACTAGCATTGATTGAGATTTCTATTAATATATTTTTTTGTTAATCATCACTAATTTTTTCGAATTAAATTACTTGTTTATTTTCTTAAATTATTATCAACGAAATAAGCACTGTTTTAAATATTATTTAGCATTTATTCAATTGACAAAAAAAAAAATAATTATATATATATATATGTTGATATATATAAGAGCATAAAACAAATAATTAATATAAATTTATCACAGTCCTAACTGGCGTGCCATGTGTTTTACAAACACGTCTGCTTGGAGACGAGGAATACTTGGAGAATAAACATTTTAATACATTAAAAATCCCAAGAACTCCACACATAAGTCTTCATGTTTTTTTTTGTTGTTGAAATTGTCAAAGAGGTCAAGGAGGTAAAAAACTATTCAAGTTTCCACCAAGTTTTCCTCTCTGCAAATATCAACGAGTGCACTCTAAGGAGCGTTAACAATCTTTGTATACATTAATTTATTTTTATTTTTTTTTCACTTTTTTTTTTACTTAAATATATAATATATATATTTTGTGTTTTTTAAATTTATTTATTTTATGAATTTAAATAAAAAGATTAGGATAGTTAATAAGATAAAAAAAAATTAATAAAATACAATTTGCGATTTCTTTTTTTTTTGATAAATCGCTTTTGGGTGTGGAATAGTGTGTGTGTAATAAAAATTATCTATTTAATAATAATAATTATCTTAACTAGGTGATAATTGATTAAATTATTTTTTTCTTGGGCAATATATTGATGTGTATATTATTTTTTTTTGTCTTTTACTCAATGACTAGACATCGAGGCAAATGTTCTCGAAGATAATCAAATAATTCTCTTGATGTACCTGGACAATTTGTTAGTTCAAGTTCTTGAAGATGACGTAATTGAATAAGACTTGAAAATCCACTGCTTGTTAATAAGGGACATCCTAAAAAAATTAATAAATTATTAAATGAAAATATCATGCAGCAAGTATATCATTTATTTAATTATTTATTTGCTAGTTTATACTTTTATTGTGACAATTTTATAAACATATTTACCAGCAACAGAAAGTACCAATAGTGATCGCATTCCACACAAATGTTGAAGTCCAAAATCCCTTAATTGTGAACACCATCTCAAAAATAATGCACTCAATGAGCTCATTGTTGATATATAGCCAACACCAATATCAGTAATATGAATACACCTAAAATAACAATAATAATATCAAAAAAAATAAATGAATAAATAAGAAAATAATCAATTGAATGCACGTCAAATATTTGGGCACTTGATTGGCATTTGTGGCAATGTTTCAATTGGCAACAACTATTTTATTATGTAACCATATAAAAGTCATCATAATTGCAATAAAAAAAGTAAAATGAAAAACAAATAAATACCTGTCCAATGTGAGTTCTTCAAGATGATTTAAATCACATGCAATATATTCTAATGCAGCATCTGTTATTCTTGAACACCAGCTTAAATCTAAACAACGTAGTCTTGGTAAATTTTCAGCAATAAGTTCAACTCCATCATCTGTTATTTTACTACATCCTGATAATGACAACACTGTCAAATTTGGCAATGAGTGTACTAAAATTAAAAACACCAAATTATTAAATATACATAGCAAACTCTGTTGTATATATAATTTATATATATTTTTTTATTTATTTACCAATATTGACAATTCCATGATTAGTCAATTCCCAGCATGACTGCAACCTTAGAATACTCAATGAGCTACTTTGTTTAGCACTAAAATATCCAAGTGCAGCATCAGTAACATGATAAGCTTGAAGTGAAAATTCATAAAGACTTGGTAATAATTGTGCAACAGCACCAACAGCTTCATCAGCAACATTGATACAATCAGATAATGATAATGATACAATACGTGGTGTTAAACATGCCCAAAGACCAGCCTCTGTTATTTCATTACAACCAGCAAGTTCTAATTCAAACAATGCCTGTAAATGATCAAGTAATGCCTCAAGACCTCTATCAGTTATTGCACAACAACGTAATGACAATGAATGTACATGTCTTTGTGCCATTGGAAAACAATTAGTTAATTCTGGTATATCTTCATCAGCAGCACCAAGAAGTACCAATGAATGAAAACCACGTCTAACAAGTGATGCATATAATTTTGTTCTTAAATTTGATGGCATTGTTCTAACTTCACGACATCTAACAACTGGTACTAAACCAGACCAAAATCTTGGTCTTGCATACAACACATCTCTCCATCTTGTACAAACCTAAATTAACAAGAAAAAAGAAAGCAAAATAAATTATTTATATTGATTATTAAATTGATTGATTAATATGAAAAATTACCTGAGCAAGACCTCTTCTTTCAGTTGCATTAAAATAGAGAAAATATTTTCCCAAAAAATGATCATCAAGTATAAGTTGTTCCCATGTTGTTGGTGGTAAATAACCACCAGTACCACCAGATGCAAGTGGTACATTTTTCGTACGATTTCTTGTTATTCTACCTCTTATTGCAATATTATTATTTAAACCTTTGTTATTCATAGCATTCAGTGGATTATTAAGTGGTACACTTCTTGTGGGTTTTTCTGGTGTATTATTTGTGTTTGTATTATTGTTATTGTTACTATTGTTATTACCACTTTGTAAATTTGTATATGCAACACCACCACCTCCACCACCTCCACAAAATACATTTGTCACACGTTCCATGACACTTGTTTTACCACCGCCTCCACCACCTCCACCACCTGAAATTATTATTTATTTTTTAAATTTAATTTATCATCAATAAACAACATTTATTTATCTCAAGTAATAGTCAACTCTTTATTTTTTCAAACAAGAATTTCACTCTGCAGTGCAAGTTAAATTCTTTCAAGCATAATTAATTTTTATTTTTGTTTTTTTTTTTTTCCATTTAACATGCAAATGTTTGTTTGTTTTAATTTTTTGTTTTTGTGAATTGAATTGATTTTAAATTAAAAAAAGCAACCTCGTCCCTGTTTTTTTTTTCTCAATTTTAATTTAAAATTAAAAACAAAGTAAAATAATTATTATGCAATCACATATAATATAAATTTGTGCTAAAGAAGATGTTGTCTAAGATTATGTTCAGCCTAGACTGTGAATTGGAACCTTGCCAAAAACAAAAAACGAAATATCTCTTCCCAAAAAAGTAAGATTTCTTTTATTAATATTTATTTTAGGGACGAGTAGTTAATTTAAATAAAAAAGCCTTGTGATTATTATTTTTTTGATATGATATGATTGTAAATTAATAATTATTAAAATACCCTTTGAGTTATAATTATTTTTTAAAATAGATTTTATAATAATCACAGTAGTAGTTATTGATCCTCACAATTTGACGATGTCATTTATATTTTTTCCATATGAATTTTTATATTAAAAAACAATAATCATTGATTTTAAATAATATATATTTTTGTTGTCAATTATTTATAATAAATTTAAATGAAGATTTATAATTTAAGTTGGCTCGTTTGATCCCAGTAGGTGCCAATGTGTTAAACGTTACCAGGGATTATCGAGTCAATAATTTGCTGTATAAAATAAAAATTATATCTTTTAAACAACATTAACTATTAATTTTTAGAAACAAATATACATTATTGATTTAATTATTTATTAATATATATAATTTATAATACCATGATGCTTTGATGCACGAAGACCCAAACCGTTGATTCTTTTTGTCAATTCAGCACTGGCCCTTTCGACGACACCCTGCGCCGAAATTGACGACATTTCTTTCAAAATATCACCCACAAAGCTTTGTTCACCAATTTTAAAAAATTAATTAAATAATTAAAATAATAATAAACATAAATAATTCATAAACTTTATTTATAAATAAAAGTTTTATTTATAATATTCCACATATTTTTTAATATCAATATTATCAATTATCTTAATTCACTTTTATTAATTAACTTTTATATAAAATTATTTGTTTATTTATTTTATTATATCTATTTTAATATTAATAATTGATTTTTATTTTTTTATTTTATTTTACGAACACACTAAAGTGGAAATTATTTTTAATATTTAGCTTTTTTTATTATAAGGATGTTGAGTTTATTTATAATGTCAAAAGTGATGTAGCAATGTTTTATGTAAAAAAAAATATTGGTAAAAGATAGTTTGTGTCTGTGGGGTAAGGGTAAATCAATACTCCCAGTGAACTGCCGCACGAGCTCTAAAATACACTTACATTCGAGAGGGTTGATGTTTTTTTTTTGCCCTTATTTTATACACGACATAAATTTATCTATTATCTTCCTGTTTTGTCAATAATTGATACAAAAAATTCACATAATTTTCTTGTTTTAATTTGCAATAATTTAAATAAATTAATTTCAAAATTACTATCTTTATTTCGAGTTGTATTTTGATTTAACGCGTGATTATATGAAAACAGAATGAGCACGTTTATGCTTGACTGAGAATAATGCAAGCTGACGAGGGTGGCTATTGTACAACTAAATCGATATCAAACAAATCCTTCGTTATAAAACCCCTACTTGCTTTGCAACAACTCGGTCGTATTTTTTTTTTTGTGCATTTAAATTATTTCGTTGCGCAAGCGCTTTTTTAGTTAATAAAAAAAGAACTTGATTACTATTTTTATTGTATTAATCAACAATAGATTATTCTTTTAATTAAAAAAATTAATTCATCAAATTTTGAATGCATATATGTTATAAAAAAAAATATATAATAGTTTGTCTTTTTGTAATTTTTATTTCAACATTTATTGCATTTTTTATTAGCTTTAGTTTTATACATTATCTATTTTTTTATTTTAAATTTTTATTTTTTTGGAGGGAAGGGTTAATATAAATGCAATATTTAAAAAATCTTGAGACCAGACATTGTGTTTTCCAACGACTGTAATGATAAAATTGATAGAATAATTAGTTTAATGATAGATAAAAAAATGATAAATTAATATGAACATTTACCTTTAGATCCCAAACAACAAGTTGTCCATCAAGACCACTTGTGCTAAATTCAGTATCAGACACACGTCTAACACAAGTTATTGTATTTTGATGAATACTATCCAAAGCACTGTCGTTTGATTCAGTTCTAGCTTGACGATCAAGTGACTGAAATTTTTTCATAGCTGATATACCAGCAGCTTGACGTTTTTGTGAATTATCAAGTTTTGATGAAAATTGTAATTGTCCATTAGCATCAATTGTATAAAGCATTGGCATACAACTGTGTCCCTAAATAAAATAAACCAATAATAATATAAACAAATAAACCAAGATGACAAATGAAATTAATTTATAATTCAATAAAACTTACGGCAGCAATAATTGAATTTGGTCCAACCCAGACACAGCTTAAAAATGGTAAATGCTCGGTATATAGTCGCATAACAGCATTACCTTTTGTTGCATCAGCAACACATATTGAAGAGTTATGTGATACCCAACAAAGTTTATTACCACAAGGACTAAATGCAACAGCATGAACCCATCCACCTTAATTAAATATAAACAAATCATTAAAACTGATTTTAATTTATAAAAATAAAAAAACCTTATAATATACCTCCATTTGGTGAATTTGGAAATTCAGCCAACATTGTACCAAGTGTTGATGTTGGACCCCATGGTCCTGAGCCAGGTGCATCTTCCATGTCTTTAACATATGCACCAAATACACGTACTTTATAATCAGTTGAACCAGCAGCAAGTACTTTATTATCTGGATGCCAATCAATTGCTGTTACTGTTGATCTTATTGGTCGTTTAATGTGCTTCGACAACCACCAATTATTTTCAGATACAAAATAACTAACTGATACCATTCTATCACCCGAACCAACAGCAAATTTATTTTCTAAAAAAATATATATCGTTTTAGTAATTAATTTACTATCATTTACTATTATTGTATAAAGTAAACATACCAAGTGGTGACCATTTAACACAAACAGCAGCACGATTCATACGTAATACAACCCAAGCTGGTATCCATTTACCACTGTCATCTTGATTCCAAACATATGCATTTTTATCAGCACCACAAGTTACAATACGATTTGTTTTTGGTGCCCAATCTAAACACATAACGTTCATATCATGGGCTTTTAACTCTTCAGTTTGTTTCCATCCAGATTGTGATCTTTTAAATACATGAACAACATTGCTATTTGGGCATGCAGCAACTTCTGCTCCAAACAAGAAAAAAGTACATTGATTATTAAATTGTGATTAATAGTTTATTTTGGTTTTTTATTTAATCATGATGAATCATCTTACCTGTTCTGTCTTTATTCCATGCATGACAGGTAACGACGTCAAGACCAAAATTATGTACCTCTGTCATGACTAATAATATTTTATATTGTCAAAAATAATTATTATTAATTTATACTATTATTAATAACAGCTTGTATATACTTTTATTTATGTTATTTGTAAATTGGGTGCGGCCAAAGTGAATCACAAAATTGATAAGAATATGAAAATTATACTATCATTTTTTTATCTATTTAAAATATATCAATGGAAATTCGTGGACTATGGTCAGTCTACACGAATTTCCAATTTAAATTTAGAAATTACTAAAAATTTAATTAATTTATTATGTATTTTTTGATAGATGATTTTCACAATTTAATGACAGTAGTAATTTTGCCCATTCAAGGCACCAAGGGGGTTAGAAAAAACACTGAGTGGTCTAGATGATGATGCGGAGGGTGGTGAGTGGGTGGGAAAAATATATCGAAAATCAAAATAATATATTTGACAACTTCAGAGCACTTTGAAATGTCAAAAATAAAAAAAAATAAATAATAATACGTCAGGGCCTAATTTCCGGAATTAGCGCCTCTATTATTTTTTTACCCAAATTAAAATTAAAAAATTATATAAAAAAAAAAACATTAAATAACAGATAAATAAATAAAAAGTTTTTGTCACGGTTATAAAGCAAGCCAAGGAGTATTTAATGAGATAAATAATTAAGTGAAATAATTTCTGGAAATAATTCAGAGAAATGTTAGTAGTTTTTTAATTATTCGGATCACTTTTTTGTATATAACTAATTAAATACCCCTTTGACACTTTTTATTTATCTAACATTTATCTGTCGTTTTTTGGAACATTTTTGGCTTTAGTTCCGGTAAAAAAAAAAACTTGATGACTTATTTTACTATTATCTTATTAAATAAATACATGACACATATATTTTTTTTTTTAAATGTAAACCACAAGCGGATGTTAGAGTTTCCATTGCGGAAAAATCGAAAGTAACGCCATCATTCGGATATTTGCTTTGACTTTAAATATACACAAACACATAAATTATTTATCTGCAATATGACAGCGTATGACAGTGATAAAAATAATTAAGTAAAAAAAAGAGAGAAAGCACAGTTTAATGACGTTTTGATTAGCTTTGATTGTTAGTTATTAAAAAAAAATAAAAAAACCAAACTGACAAGACATTATGACAACATAAATATTAAATAATTAAAATATATCAACACATTCATATAAAAATAAAAAAACAAGCAGTAAATTTATAAGGAAAAAAAAAATAATAAAAAGTGAATCATCAATAGACTGACAAAGAATTTATTCGAAAATTAATAATTTATATGAAAATAATTATAGAGAAAGAGTGGATTATTTGAATGTCAAGTTAAAAAAAAATTTATATTTATTCAATAAATTACTAATAATTGTTAAGTTTAAAAAAAAAAAAATAAGTTATTTTGGTGATAAAAGACGTTTAATTATTTATGGTTACTGATATAATGTTGAATATAAATTTTTTCTGATAATTATTATTATTTAAATAAATATAAATATATTTTTTCATGATGAAATATGGTTATGTTCTTGAAGGGTTTTAATAAGTATGTCTACAATGTCACCATCAGAGGTAAAATAATTTATAAATAATTAAAAATCAATAAAAAATTATTGATTTAAAAAAAAGTCAATAATTGTTATATAAATGATTAATATTGAGTTGTTTTTTATTGATGTAATGTAAATAATTAACAGAGACGTTTAGCAAAAGAGCTTATGGCTCTTGTACGTGATCCACCACCAGGTGTACAAGTTGATGAAGATATTGTTGGCCGAAATTTAACACAATGGATTGTACATATGGAAGGTGCAGAAGGCACACTGTATGAAGGAGAAGAATTTCAATTGCAATTTAAATTCAGCTCAAAGTATCCATTTGATTCACCAGAAGTTACATTTATTGGTGGCAATATACCAGTTCATCCTCATGTATACAGTAATGGACATATTTGTTTGTCAATATTGACTGATGACTGGTCACCAGCATTATCAGTACAAAGTGTGTGTCTCAGTATTGTATCAATGCTTAGTTCTTGTAAAGAAAAGGTATAGATTGCTTTGACAGATGTCTTTATTTGTTTATGATTGTTTGTTTGAATTATTTATTATGTTTATTGTAGAAACGTCCACCTGATAATTCATTTTACGTCAAAACGTGTAATAAAAATCCAAAGAAGACCAAGTGGTGGTATCATGGTAAGATTTATTTTTAATAAAAAAATATAATACAGTTCGTAAGTTGATTTTAAAAATTATTTACAGATGACAGTGTGTGATGAAAAATAATCCTTGACTTAATCAACACAATATTTTTCTTCAGGGTAGTCTAAAAAAAAATACATTGTAATGAAATAATAATAGCTCTGATGAATATCTAACTTATGATTTTAGAATGAGTCTAAACTTAAAAAGAATTATATCAAAAATAATAATAAACTGCCTACTCATTTGTTGCTGAGTTTAATGTCTTAATAAATTTCAAATGCCGTTGCATTATTTTAAAAGTGATAAGTTAAATAATTGTTTAACTAGGTTTCTAACTAGCTATTTAATTTGACTTGATTTTTTTGTCAAATTTAATAAATAGCCAACTTATTTTGATCTTGAATAAATTATAGTGATAGATCTATTTTATTTCAATATTTAAAAACAAATATATTGAATATTCAAGAGTCTTAAAAAATTATCATGTCGGGCATTTAAAATGTCGTTTTTATTTTTTGGAGTTATTAGAAAGTTAATGTTCACAATATACGAGTTTAAAATTATTAACAAAAAAAAAAAACCAGATTGCTGTATTTATTTAATAATAATAAAAAATTATTTCCCATATTTTTATTGATTAATTTTTATTGTGGTCCCAGTTATACTATACAACGAGACTTTTTTTAATTATAATTTTTAATAATATCACATTATATTTTATTAATAATTAATTGATAATTATTATTAATCATCAATTTAACAATTCTACTGATTAACTAACTTGCTACATATTTTTTTTTAATACTATTTTTGATTATTGTTTTTGTTTACGTATTTATTTTGGAAGATTATGTTGGATTCATTGTGCATGCACTTATTAATAGTCATCGAAAAGATATGTTTGCTTATAAATTGCAAATTTTTTTTTTGTCTACTTTTTATCAATTAATATATTGTAAAAATGAATGAAGATATATATTACTAAACTATGATTTTAAAACATCATTTAGAGAAATTAAAAAAAAATAATTGATATTGTATTTCGAAAACTGATGATATTTTCGAAACATTTACATTTGTTTATTTCGAAATGAATTTGGTCCAGCTAATTTAATAAAATAAATAAACTAAGGCACATTATTAATGAAAATAAATGATATTTGTTTTAAAAATTTTCATCAATACCATGTTCATGTGAACTACTAAATATATCAATTTGATTGTCATTATTTTCTTGATTAATATTTTTTGATGATTGTGGTAAATATTGAGCCTTTAATGCGACACAATTACGAGGTGAACATTCAACATGACCTTCTCTACCACAGCTGCATTCAACGCAATTTCCAGTTGAGTGTGGTAAAATTTCTCCAATTTTATATTCTTTTCCTTGATTATTAAAATATTAATTAAGATTGAATAATTACGACAATAATTTTTTATTTTTGTTAAAATTTAAAAGCAAAGCTTTTACCCATAACTATGCAGCTGATTGATGATTTAGTTGTATTTTTATCGTTGACCTTGACCTCTGTATAATCGACAATAATCGAACTGTCAATTTCGTTGCTATTCATTGTTGATGGATTATTAATTGATTTGTAATTTTCCCACCAACAGTAAACTTCACCGGTTACACATAGACAATGACAATTTGGATCCTTTGATTCAATCTGTTGATTTATAAAAATTAAATTTATATATATTTTTTTAATTTAAAATTTTATTTTCATTTATTTTTCTTTACTGTTTGACTGTGGGTGTAGGCTGTTCCATTGACAACACATTTTCGAAATACAATAGATTCCTGAGTGCTTGGTAGACCTTGACAATAAAAAAAATGCATAAAAATAAATATTAAAAAATTTAAAAGCTGTCTAGAACAATAAATAAAAGAAAGTGGTTTTATTTTTATTATTATTTTTTTTTTATTTCAATTGAATTTTATGAATATATAGTTTTTTTTTTTTAATTTAAATTTTATTCTTTTTACATGTGATATTTTTCAAAAGGAAAAAACACTTTAGTAATTTATTTTTTTTATTTTTTTCTTTTGAAAAGAAATTTAATTGTTTTGCTGTTGTATTTATTGATTTGACACTTTGATAATTAATTTTGCTGCTGAGAAAATTTATTCTTTGCTAAAATTAGATTCTAAATTAAAATTGTTTTGTTTTTTTTTTTTTTGTTTAAAACAGCTTTGAATTTTCTTCAAAAGATTTTATTCTATTTTGATTTTTAAAAGCTTTTAATTAATTTTAAAATCTTTAAATTTATTCATAAAAAGCTTTGAATTATTTTAATCAATGGTAATAAAATTAAAAGAAAAAAAAACATATATTTCTTGATTAAATTAATTAACGAATTGAGGTGTGGAACTTACCGGCTTCTGTAGCTTTCAATTCGATAATAAAAAATGAGGTGATTTGTGCCAAAAGCAACAAGCTCAACATTTTTATTTCCTTTATATTTTTATACATTTAATTCAACAAAGTTTTTAGCAATATTACTTTGAAATAAACCCACAAAAAAAAAATTATAATTTTATATAAAATAAAAAATAAATAATTAAAAAATTTAAATACTTTTTTATTAAAAAATACAAGTAGAAATAAAAAAAGTCAAGATGGAATGAAGTGGGTACTTGGCCTCTCACACCGGTCTTTCAGTTCTAGAAAAACTGAGTCAAGTACTGAATATTTATTTAAAAAATTATTACCTCTAAAATTAAAAGGATTTTTTTTTTAATTAATAAAAAAGACAATATAATTAACAAAAAAACTACCTTTCTTTACAAAACTCATTGAAAATTAATTAAATTTTTATTAAATTTATTTCCTTTTAAATTTTCTATCACAAAATTGAAGCAGACAGTTTGTCTATCGAGCTTTCAGAAAACTGACTAAAGCATTAAAAACATAAAAATAAAAAAGCTTAATTTGAGGGTGAGAAAAAGCTTTAGAAGGGATGATTAAAATAATAATAATAATAAATTTTATTATTAACGCAAGCGTAAATAAATTTTTTCGTATTTCTGGGAGAGACTGGAAGAGACTTGTGCTATTAACTTAATTTCGATTAATGAATTGAATGAAAAATAATGAACTAACACGTGTTTTAATGAATAATAAAAACGAATATAATAAAATATAATTAATTGGTGTTATAAAAATTAGACATCAATATAATGAGAGGTCATTTTTAATAAGTGAGTAATTTTGAATTGAAATCACCAACCAACAGTAACAAATACAAATGACGCTTTTCACTTCAACAGATGGCGTTCATCCGGAGCAATCCGGAGCTCCGATTTCGTTGAAAAAAAAAGAAATTAATTTGATTCTGTTGTGCTCTGTTGTCTGGCACTTGAGAGAGATACCGGTTGTTTATCATCATTTTTTTTATAGTGTGTCTGACTGTGTTTGACATCCTCGAGCATCCTTGTGCTTATAAATTAACAATAAAACATCATCCTCGAGAATATTGTGTGATAAAGACAGCTGTTTTAATAAATCAAATATAAATTATTAATACTAAAATTATCAGTTAACAATAACAACAAAAACAACAACAACAATACAAACTTAATAATCAATAATAATTTAAAATATATTTGATTTATGTTGACAAGCAAAAAGTGATAATACATTTAATTAATAATAATTTTAAACAAGTGTTAAAATAATACAACAAATATAACCTCATATTTTTACTATTATAGCTAATTATATTTTGAATAATAAAATAAACATGGCTAATTTAAGACAAACACCTTTGACATGTAGTGGTCATACAAGACCAGTGGTGCATCTTGATTTTTCTGATGTTACTGATTCTGGATACTACCTCATATCAGCTTGCAAAGGTATGTCAAAGTTATCAAAAAACAAATTGTTAATAATTATATAAAAATTGTTATTCATATTTTATTTGTATTATTTGTATTGTGTATTGGTTGAGGTTGATTGCCTTGGCCGAGATTGTAATTTGTATGTCTTCAAGGACTCCAGCTCACCAACGACGACAACACCGAGGCCATGTCTTGTCCGGCATCATGATTAAACTAGGAAACATTCTAAATCATTTACCTCTATAAACTTGTTACATATATAGTTTATTTTATTTCATTAATTTCATTATAGTATACATTCTATTTATTATTATAAATTTCATCAAGGACTCGAGGAGGGAATTAGAAAGTTATTTTATTTTTGATGTTAAAGATATTATTTTATTTTATTTTATGATGATAAATTTGTAATTTATTAGATATATTTTAATTGCAGATGGTAAACCAATGTTACGTCAAGGTGATACTGGTGATTGGATTGGTACATTTGAAGGACACAAGGGTGCTGTTTGGGGTGTTGCACTAAATCCAAATGCAACCAAGGCTGCATCAGGAGCTGCTGATTTCAATGCTAAGGTCTGGGATGCAATCAAGGGCGAGGAAATATTATCATTTCAACATAATCATATTGTTAAATCTGTTGGATTTAGTACTGATTCAAATAAATTATGTACAGCATCTAATGAAAAAGTACTTCGTATTTATGATCTTAATCAACCAGAAGCTGAACCTCAGGTAAAAATTACAAAACAATTGTTGTTTTATCATTACTTCTAATCATTTTGATGAAGGAAGTTCATACGAACAATTCACGTATAGCCTTGATGAATATATTAAAATATTAATCCTTGAAATTGATAAAGATTTTAGCCAACTTTCAATTGTTATATAATTTTGTTATTATTATATTTCGAAATGCTAAAATCTATAGAAGAAATTTTTGATTGATTGACGTTAATTTTTTAAATTAAACTTAGGTATTTACTGGCCACACGAGTTTCATAAAACAAGTAACATTTTTTGATGATAATAAATCACTTGTTAGTTGTGCTGATGACAAAACATTACGTGTTTGGGATTGTAAAAGTGGTGAAGAAATTAGAAAATTAACATTTCCAGCAATTCCAAGTTCAATGGAAATTTCAAAAGATGGAAATACTATTGCTACAACTCATGGAAATATTGTTACATTTTGGAATAGCAAAGAGTAAGTATAACATTACAAATAAAAATATATAAAACTAGTTATTAATCATGATAATTATATTTCAGTTTGACGAAAATTAGAGAATTTGTTATTCCATGTCAAGTTAATAGTGTTAGTCTACATCCAGATCGTACAATTTTTGTATGTGGTGGTGAAGATCTTAAAGTTTATAAATTTGATTATACAACTGGTGCAGAAATTGGTTTGTAAAAAATATATTTTTTGTATTAAAATAAGATTGACAATTAATTTTTATTATTTACTTTATTTTAGAATCATTCAAAGGTCATTTTGGACCAATTCATTGTGTCAGATTTTCACCAGATGGTGAGCTATATGCTAGTGGATCTGAGGATGGTACATTGCGACTTTGGCAAACAACTGTTGGAAAAAATTATGGTCTCTGGCGTTGCACTGAACAACCAACAATAATCCAAGAAAACTCAACAACCATTAATAATAAACAAGAAATTTCTGCAAATTAAATTTAAATCATTCATTATAAATCATTCATTTACATCATTTCTACAACTCTTTTTCATATTTTTTTAAAATTACATACAGAAAAATGAATAAAAATATTCAATAATAAAAAAGATATTTCTGTAAATATTTATAAACCTAAAGTTTATGAAAAAAAAAGATTATGTATTTATTTTCTGTATAATAAAAAGAAGTGTATTTACAAATAAAATTTGTTGCATTTACAAAAAAACTTTGTTAAATATAGAGATAAAATTTATTGAATTCAGCATTAAGTTCAATAATATTGAAGCATTGTTTAATATTTTATTCTCACGAATAATAAAAGAGAAATAGAATTTTCAATTTAATTTTTAATTTAAAAGAAACAAAGTATTTGTCAAAAATAATAAAATAATAATTAATGTATATTTATTTGATGATAAATATTTATTTTCAATATAACATATTATTATTTAATAAAAAATGTAATTTTTTTTTATTAACAAAGGATATATACTATTCTTTTGACGCTTTTTTGCCTTTAACACAGCCACTAGCACAAGCCAGAAATTGAAGGAA
>JAPYYR010000895.1:0-20729 GCA_030523065.1 Aphidius colemani | reverse complement strand
ACTGATGTCTAATTGTTTGTTTAATGTTTTAAAATAAATAATTAATAAAAATTAACATATATATAATATTAATTCGACTTTATTTATTTATTTAATTGTATTTTAATGTTTTTTTTTATAACAAATAAGAAAAAACATCCGTAGAAAATATAGATGGATCGTTTTATCGCTTATTGAATTGTTGTTATTATTATTATTCAACTAATATTATGAGAATGTTTAATTGAAAAAAAAAAACGAGAAGGTTTTTAACTAGTTATTCTTATTTTTTTATTATAACCAAATACCCAGCCCTTATTTTATATATAGAAAATCTTAATGTTTAATTTTTTTTTAACTACAATTATTTTGTGTTTACATTGTTTGAATAATATTTTGAATTTGAAATGAATCAACATTTAAAGAATCAATTTTTATCACAGGATAATTTAGTAAGCTCTTGTAAATCATTTTTTTTAAATATGAAAACTAAAGAATATCGAAAAAAAATATATATAGTCATGACAAATAGTTAACATAAATATTAAAAAAATAAACAAAACTATATGAAATAATTTTGACAAAAAAAATAATTTATTTGCCGAAATATATGTTCATTTTTATTGACAGTCAATTTCTTTCTTTTCTTATTATTTTGAATTATTAATTGAGATGAAAAATCATTAATTGTTTGTTTTTTTTTTTTTGCTTAGAACTATTTATACATATTACATTAATGCTACAGAGGCTTCTATGATTTTTTATTTTTTTTCCTTTAAATTAATAACAATATAAACGAGCCAAAAAGCAAAGTGAAAACAACAAAAATCAAGATTTACTTTGTTTGATCTTCTAGGCATTAATTTTCTTTTCTTGTCAAAAAACTGATTAATTAGTTTGGATATTAAATATTTAGCTAATGTTTATTGTAATTAATTAAACAAATGAAAGAGGAATGCTAAAACCTCGCAATATATTTACTTCAAATAAATTACTTCGATAAATAATTATCAGCAATGTTGATAGAAATTAAACTGTCAAGTATTTTTAATGACAATATTACCTGTCACAGGCATTGCATGAATTTTGAATACCCCATGCACAATCATCAATTGAATCTCATTGCATTTCGAATGTATGAACTTTATCAATATAATCAAGAAGACCTTGTAAACGTTTTTTAACACGTTTTTGATCATCCAATGTACAGCCTAATATTGCTGTTTCAAATATTTTATCAGAATAATCATTTCCATGTGATGAACATGCACTCATAAATGCAGCACAACGATTTCTTGTTGAGCATGGATCACTTTTCAAGCTTATGACAAGACTATCAATCAAACCATTCACCTAAAATTATCCAATAACATATTTATTAATTTTAAATTATCAATTTATTTATGTTTTAAATTGACTACCTGATGAAGAGCTTCTTGTTGAACCAAATCACGTTGTACCTTGACAAGTACATCAACAGTCAGAGCTCTCATCGAGAGACGTTCAGCATATCGTAAAACATCATCTTTGTCAGCTGATGAATGAAAAAAAATATATAAATTAAATAAATTTCCATTCAATAAAATATCATTTTTTCATTTGTTTTTTAAACAAATAAACATCAAAAAATCAAAATAAAAATATTTTTTTTCATCAAAATTACATTGATTGCAAAAAATATTAATTAAAATTGTCGTTTGATGATTAATAAATTGTCGACTGATAAATTAATCCCAAATATTATCATGATGAAAATTTAGGCAATTGAATATTCATGAACATTCTAGAATCTTCATAAACATTCTAGAAAAAATCTATAATAACAATAAATTGATTTAGAATGATAATTGAAATAGAAATTAAAATTAACTCACCTTCTTCCAATAATGTTACATTTTCATTTGTTCGTAGAGTTTCAAGGGTTGTTAACATTGTATCTTTTTCCTCTTCAAGTCTAAGTGCATCACGTCTTAATTGCTCAACTCGTAATTCAATTTGATCAAGTAAATAAACTAACCTATCTTTTGGTTTTTTATATTCGTTGTCACTACTCTCCATTATTTGAGGAATTGGATTTTCCATATTTTAAATAAAAATAAATTTATTTATTATGGATAATTGTTTTTGTTTAATTAATATTTATTATGACTTTTATACTGTTGTAATGATGATTTGTCTCATTCTTGTCACAAACTGACGATGTTCAACAAAAATTATTTAATAAACTGTAATAAACACAAAAAAGTGCGACAAGAAATTTCTATTTACGCATGCGAACAACAAACGAAATGGCCGATTTTTTATTTTGATCAAGTGGCTGTAGATGTCCCTTGTTTTGTTAGTGTGTGTGTGTGTGTGTGTTTGTGCTATGGGTTGTGTACCTGCCATGCTTGTCGGCAAGATGGCTGCCCAATGTCGAATGTGAGTTTGTGACTGTTGTGACAATTGACAATTTAAGTGTTTTTTTTATTATAATTGTGTCATAATAATGTGTTTATCTTCATTGACAACTGTCATACTAACTACATTGGATCACTGACAACAGGTAAATACAATAATATAACTACTATATTCATTTTATTAACAATTAATTACATATTTTATTTGGCTCGTGCGCAACAAATTGTTATCTCGAAAAAAAAGTTATTTTATCTATAATTTAATAATTAATACTCTATATGTTCAATTATAATACTTGATTCGTCAGTTGCTGCTTTTTTTTATTCATAAAAATAGGTGTGAGGATAAATTTTTTGGTGTGAAAGATAAATATTTCGGTTATTTTTTAGAGCAGAAAAACAAGTTGGGGGGAATATTTTTGTATTGTACGTCATTGAGATTAATGACAAATGAGTTCATCATAAACTTAATTAAAACAATGTGCAAATTCCAATGTGTAGTTTTTTCGAAAAAAATAGAAAAAAAAAGATTCATTTTTATGTAATTCATGTCCGTGTTTATGTGTCGATATTTTTTGTTTATTTTTTTTTTTTTTTAGAGTAAACAGTTGGATAAAAAAGTTTACTCGTTGTTGGTTATTTTGTCGGTAGATGGCACAACTAGTTGTATTTTTTTCCCTCAAAAATATTTAAATTCAAATTTGAATAACAAAAAACTAAATTAACTAAATTTAAATGAAAAAGTTTATTATTTTCGTGATCTTAATTTTGAAATATTTTTTTTATTCTATTTATCTTTTGTTTTTGAAATGTCCGAGTATGATAAGGTCAAGATCATTAAAAAATAGACGGAATTTACGTTTAAAATTTTGCACGTATAATAAATTAATTTGATAAATATAATTTGGCTAATTTTTGCAATGTGAAACAGTCTCGATTGAGTTAAATTCAGATCAACTTAACAGTTGTATAATTTGTTTGAATTTTGATGTACAAAAACAGGTCGAATATTTTTTGACAAATTTGCTAAAATTCACACTCGAGGAACTTTGATGATATTAATTTAACAAAATATAATAAATACAACGTTAAATAATATTTTTTTTTTTGGCATGTTTGATGATATTTAATAATGCGAATTACGCGACTTGAAACTAATGATAAATAAAAATATATTTCAAATGGCATAATATAATATAGAAATTTTTATTGTAAATATAATTATATACTCTGCATAATACTCATAAAATATCATGATATTTCGTTCCATTCGGCGAATGCGTAGGTGAAGTAGCGATATTTTTGTGTCACCAGTTGTTTCGCTGCCAAAAGCCCCAAAGATTTATTAAATTCTTTTGTATCAAAGACTATTTTTTTTTTTTTTCTTCTGCATTGTTCATTGTATTTCATTTTTTTGAAATACAATTTCAAATTTGAAATATAATTTATACAAAATTCCATCTATTTCGTCCATCTGGTTTTTTTAAAAAATATTTAGGCTTTAAAAAAAATTTAATGCCTTCTGCAAATGACGGTCAAGGGTAAACATTGTTTGAAAAATCAAACAAAAATAGGGTTGATTCGTTTTTTACGATTTAAACAGAAATCAGATGTGTTGATAATGAAATGAGTCATTTTAAAATGCGTTTTAAATATTTGAAAGTTAAAAATCTAAAAACAAATCCCATGATTTTATATTCATTTTTTATTGAATAAAAAATTCTTGAAAAATAAAAAAAATATAATACACTGAGATTATTTTTTAATAGTTGAAAATATAAAATAAAAAGCAGCTTTGCTTAGACGATAAATTTTTTTATTTTTGAAATCAAATAATAATCGTGTGTGTGTTGTGTGTGTTTATGAAATATATATAAGTGGTATTATTCCAAGAGGCAGTTTGTCGGCTGCAATCGAGTGATATCAATCGCCATCAGTTGAAAAAGATTTTGCGATAATTGCCATGACTTCTTGAAGCACCCGCGGGACTTAAATTCCAGGATCCCCAGCAGTTAAATGCCAAAAAGTTTTTCACTTAAATTTTGCGCTTATTTATTTCTATGAGGGGATATAAACATTTTGACTGATTCGTTTCGAGACATTAAATCGCATACGT
This sequence comes from Aphidius colemani, assembly GCA_030523065.1. Classification (NCBI taxonomy): domain Eukaryota; kingdom Metazoa; phylum Arthropoda; class Insecta; order Hymenoptera; family Braconidae; genus Aphidius; species Aphidius colemani. Next base: position 16,235 of record JAPYYR010000895.1, on the reverse strand, counting down.
GTGCTTTGCAATCAGAACTCTTTTCATCATTGGAATTTGACAAATAAAAAAAATTAAAAAAAAAATCAAGATATTGCTAAATTAACTGTTTAATGATAAAAAGACACGTTGCATTGACGACACGTGCTTTTCATTGGGTCTTGTGTGGACCACACACGTTGAAATTTGGGCCTTATGAAGAAAAATAAGTAAAAAAAGTAGTCAAGTGGAAGGTTTGATCAGTGCGTGTAAAATTTAAACTTAAATAAACCAAGAGAAACGCACTCGACGACAAACTGAAATACGAGATGTTGAATTCCAACAGTTGTCTTCTGGTTCTTTAACTACCTCTTCTACTTGACTTCGATGTCTTTGTATTTTTTTTTATTTATATTTTTTTCAACTTTTTATCTCAAACTTTATGAGCTTCATATATAATTTTTTTTCTCTTTGTAATATATACAACAAACTCCAGTTTCGAAATCTCAAACATGTTTTTTATTTTTTTTCAATTTTTTTAATCCACCATTTTGTTGTAAAATTTTTTTAGCCATTTTGGTTGGCTTTTGTTTTAACCGGATATTTATTTATTCATTCATTTGAAATTGCATTAAAAAATTAATATTTAATTTTATTATAAAATATTAAGTGCTCTTTTTATTTTCAAACAAATAAAAGTATTTTTTTTTCTCATCACTCATGCAAAGAGTGTGTTAATAAAATTTCTTCAACTTCAATACTCATTCATCATATGCTCATTTTAACTTGTAATAATTTTTTGACCATGATCTTTAGTACAGATCTTATTTTTACAAAAAAAATGATTGCCAATTGCCGTGTGTATGTATATATCAATAGCAAATGTGTAAGTTGCACTGTAAGCCAGACGTTGCAAAGCGAGAGAAAATGTTGATTTATTCATGGTTTTTGAAATGCTCGAGGTACTTTATACATATGAGAGAGAACTAAAGAGAAATATAAAATAAGAAAAAATTTAAAAGCCCACGCGTTCAATACACATTCAATGAACAAAAATAAATAAATAAATAAATAAATGATGAATTAATGTGAGAGAAAGGTATATATAGTTTCGCACCTGCATACAGTTTTTTTTTTTTTTTTACACTCAATGATTATGATCTACACAATTTTGGCTCATTCAATTTTCACAAAAAACCTTCCTCAAGGCACTCTCTTTTTGCACGCATAATTATTATTAACCGGAAGTTACGAATATCGAGAATGACGAGAAGTGTGCCTCATAAAATATACATACTCGAATTAAATTTTTAAATGGCTAAGAAATATCTCTTACACACTATTACACTTTCATTCATTTAATTTATTATTTATGGTTTATTATTATTAGTAGTCGTACTTTTTATTACTGCAAATTAATTGCTTCCTTTTTTTCACAACGATATGTGAAGCTTAAAATTTTTTCATTAGTTTTATCCTCGAGGAAAAATAAACCAGAGTCTATGAAAATTATTTAAAATTTTTCAAATATCGGAGTATTAATGGCAAAAAAAAAAAGCATTTTCTTTATTTTCTTTCGACTGAAAAATAAAGCAAATATTATTTTCTTCGTTGATGATAAAAGCACACAGTAAAAAGTACAAGTAAAATAAAAAATAGTCAAGTTGACGATGGTCATCGACGTAATACATGTCTCAGAGCAGCGGCCTGTTATGTCGCTTGTTTGCCAACTTTATACGCAATAATGCAAACGGCAATTGGTGCCAGGTGCCAGTCTCAACTGCCAACGATAAATAAATATACACATGCTTCGTAATTATCAAAAAAAAAAAAATAATAAATAAATAGAAAATAATAATGATATGAAAAATAAAAATTAACTATTTCTCTCTGTATGTAATAATATTTTGAGAAATTTATACAATTAATTTTTGGCTTTATTTACTTTTCATAGTAAAACATAATTCTAAACTAAAATTAATTTTAATGGTACTTTCCATAATGTCAAAAGTTGTTGAGTGCTCATCTTCTTGTATCAAGTTTTTTTTTATAACTTGTTTATACTAAATTATAAAAATAATATAAATAAATTTTAATATATGAAAATGTCATCTTATTAGTTGAATATTCATGTATTTACTGGCTTAAATTTTATACAAACGATTATGTCTTATAGTTTGGGGTGACTGAGGTCATTTTCTATAGACATTTACTCGGCGCCACTCTGTTTTTACATACACCTGTCTAACTTTGTCATCTTGGCTAACTTATTAGCTTAAAATTCTTTTCATTTTTATTTACACTTGTTGAACATCTATATTTACTATTTTTAATTTTAAAAATTCCTTTTTTTTTTACCCAACAATTTTAAATTGTTTATATTAATTTTATAATAATTATGAAGTATATTTTTAGACATTAAAAATATCTAATTATTATATAATTTTTATAGTCAATTTTTAACTGTATAATTAACGATAAAAATTAACTAGAAAAGAAAAATATTTTTTCCACAAAAAACAACACTAAATTCGTCTTTATTTTATTTTCTTTTTTTTTACTCGATGATAATAGTTGATTTTAATTTTTTTCTGTCATTATTATTGTAACTACAATTCAACAATTTAATCAATTTAATTTTCCAATTACTTTTCTCCAATTTTTCTATCTAAACACAAAAGTAAAACATAAAATGGCCTTTTAAAATTTTTTTTTAACTTAATTATATATTCACATATTTATGACAAAAGCTTGTGTAAACAATCGTTAAATATATAAAATGAAAATTAAGAAAAAAATAAAATAAAATAAACTGTGATATATAGACGTAGTATAAAATTGTAAATAAGTCTTTTGAAAAAAACAGGATTGCAACGTTTAATTTTTCTTCAACTCGTTTACGATATGAGACATTTAATTTTCATCTTATATATAAAAAAACCAATACACACATATAAAAACCATACGTATTTGCAATAATTATTTTATGTTTAATGATCACTTGCCTCCGGTAGTTAAAAAAAAATAAAAAAAATTTCATTTGTCCTCGAACTAGCTTGTTTAGGAATAACACTACTTAAACGTGTGATAATTATCGACAATTTTCATTGAAAATTATTGTAATTGTAATGTTTATTTAAAAAAAAAAATATATTAAATAACTTTATTATATTTTTTTATGTCAAAAAAAATAAATAAATAATAATCTCTCAATTGCACTTTTAATTTTATTAAGTTGTTGATGACATCTTTGTCTCTAGACGCAAATAAAATGCATAAAATGACGTGTAAAGTTATTAAAATTAATAAACTCGTTGTTATGAATATATATTTGATATTTTTAATAATTAATTCAATGTTAAAAGGTTATTTTATAATATAATAATTTCATTGATATGGACTTCAAAAGTAGCGGATTTACATCTAATAATAAGTGGCTATAAAAATAAGTGAAAGTTTATATCAACTTGGTCTGAATGAATAATAAATATCCCCATGATTTAAAGATTAAACAAATTTTATTTATAAAAAAAATATAATAATAATAATAAAACTGTGACGTTATTATATACAAATGATAATTGAAATTCATTTTATTGTCATTATATATAATTTTTATATATAAAATTTGCGTGTGTGTCGATTGAAACCTTTTAGTAATGAATTAATTTATTTTTTCTTTATATATTTATTATAAAAAAAATAAATAATGATAAGGTTTTATAATAACATGCAAATATACATCAATTTAATATGCAAAAATATATTGTTTATTTTTATTTTTTATTATTTTAATGTACAGAGAGTATAACAGTGCGTTATTATCAAAAACCGCTACTTAAAATAATAATTTGTAATTTTAATATTGCAAATACAATTTGTAAGTGTTTTTTTTTTTTTTTTTTTTTTGTATTAAATTACAGTAACTGATGCAATGTGATATATATGTCAAGTTACATTATTTATGATTGAGATAAGCTTATTAAATCTCGTCAAAAAAGGATCTTGTGTGTATAAATGTACTTTTATTTTTTAATATTTCAATACGAGTCTTGTCAGCTCAGTGTCATATTTTTATATTAAAGTATTTATATTATTTGTTTTTCAAGGGGAAAATTATTTACCAGGGTTACTTCGTTCAGGAAATTATTTAATTCGAAAATTTGGGTTTAAAAAAATTAGAAAAACAGCCAGTATCGAGTATTTTGCATGAAAAATATTTAATAATTTTTATTGAAGCTAATTGAATCTATTAATTAATTTATTTATTTTTCAATTTTTATATTTTGCCTAAATGATGGAAAGAAAATAAACAGTGTTAAAATTTGTTTTTTTTTTTCTTTAAAAATAATGAATTAATTAAAGTTTTAGTATGACTTTTGGCTGAGTAGCGCTACTAGAATAAGACATTTAATATTGTTTGTACAAGATGAAAAGACCAAGTGACTTTGGGTCAGTAATATTTGTATTGCATATTCCAAGTACCAACTACTCTTTTTGAGCGTGACATTTTTATTAAATGCCTGCGTTTTATTACTGCTACCAAACGAGTTTTAACTTTAATACTTCAATCGTTTTCTCTATATTCCTTCTCTCACTACTACCCTTTTTAGCTTTTTTTTTTGAAATTTTATTTTTATTATTTCAACATTCGCTTCTTTTTTTTAACTCACCAATTTTTCACATTGCGTCAAATGATTTCCTTCAATAAATATATATATATATTTATCCAAACACAATAAATTTGACGGGACTATATAAATGCATTGCGATTGGTTTACGATCCAGTAGAAGGCTTTATCGGTTCTCAGGACGCATTATTGCGAAAAAATAAAGAAAAAAAACGCGAAAATAAAATTAAAAAATAAAAAAAAATCACAAATATCGTAGGCGTTTATTCCCGATATATGTGAATGTTAAAAAAAAGAAATTATTTATCTGTTTTTTATGTTTGGTCTTTAGTTTATGTTTGTCTTATTTTTATTTATTTATTTTATTATTTTTTATCAATTTTTAAAGAATGACAATTTGTCGTTTTAGTTTGAAATATATAATATCATTTGAATATATATTTATTAACAAAAAAATTAAATGTAAAATTCAATTGACACATTTTCAAATTTTTTTAAATAAAAAATACCTGGAGTGTTGAAAGATAATGCAGTTTATCTCAACGAAAAAAATTAAAATCAACGAGCTTTTGACTTTAAATTTCGCGTAAAAAAAAAAATAATAGCAATATTAATAATAATAAATATTATTAAGTATTTAAATAAAAAAAAAATGATTATTATTTGACATTATTTTTAATTGACATGCAAAAATTAAAAGTATGAAAAAAATAATGAAATAAAATGATAAATAAATTTAAAAAAAAAGTAATAAAATTATTTCTTTCGTTGATATTTAAAAAAAAGTATATATATATGTATTTATATACATTATTTTGATTTTTTTTTTAATTTTATTTTGGTTTATATGATTTTATGAGCCGAGATATTCTATAATCGTCCGCCCACCAGTTGTTTTCCAAGATAGAAGACTATATGTTACTTTCCCTTTGCCTCTTGCATACCCTCGGATCCCTAATATACACTTATACTCATGTTGACAAAAGTCTAATTTTAGTCAGTAGAACACTGTGACTGACGCTTCACCATGTTAAAAATATTTTTAAATTTATTTATTATTATTATTCATATTCAAATTATAGTGGAAAAATTATTACTCAAAGGCTTGTCATTGTCATATTGACATTAACCCTCTATTTTGCTTTCAACCCTTTTAGCTTTGTTTTTTAAATTTCAAAAAACTCATCTAAATTTGATAGAAAATTATCCAGTTTATTTAATTTAAATTATTTAATTAATTATTTTAACATTTATTTTTTTTTACACAAATAACGTATCAGCTTTTTTATCTGAAATACATAAAAATTATTTTTGTATATATTTTTGGCCTATTTTTTTATTTCCAAATGAATATTAACATAAAAAATTAAAATTTCTTTTGAAATATTAAATTATTTATTCATTTTGTACTAATTATTTTAAAATTTATTTAAAAGGCTTTTTTTATTTTTTTAAATATTCCGTTATCATGTTAATCTAAAATACTGTAAAACATTATTTTGATATATATTTTTTTGACCTCATTTTTATTTTCCAAATGAATTTACGTAAAAGTTATTTTTTTCTTTTGAAATATTAATATATTTATTTATTTTGATATCCAATTAATTACAGCTTTTTTTATTTTTGTCTATTTAGCCTCTTTTTTATTTTTTTCTAAAATTAATTTATATAAAAGCTTTTTTTTTTAAACATCAATTTATTCCATAAATTAAAGCTCTATTTAGCAATTATTAAAATTTATTTAAAATTTCTTTTAAAACAGTTTTATTATCCTGATCTACCTCAAAGAAAAAATAAATTCCATATCTAAATTTTTCAATCAGAAAATTAATTTCAATTATTCGACTAAATATTTTAATTCTATAAATAAACGATTATAAAAAAAAAAAAACGCCGATGTATTTAATAATGATTAACTGATGATAAATATTATTCCATAAGTTGTGCATTTGATGGGAATAAAACATGGTAAATCAAATGTTGCAATAACATATATAAAAACACCATGACCCAGAGATAATTGGGCTGAATCACGTCACCCTGTTTGTGTTGTGACTTTTTTATTTCAAATTATTATTATTATATTATGAAGTGCATATAAAAAAGTAACACTTAACACTCGATGAGTCATGGTGTCCATATGGATTATCACAGTAAATAAAAAAAAAGATAAAATAATAAAAATGAAAAAAAATCACTTGATGATACATCAAGGTGTACCATCAGTATGATGATAATTTTTGTTATTTTTTTAATGCTGGAGCCACTGATATACAGGTCGCAAATTCATATCCTATATAAAGCATAATAATTGTGACATTGAATGGATATGTTACGAGTATTATTGTGCAATGATTATCCACTTTGAGTGATACTGTACTTAATTTATTTTATTCAACACAAAAAAGAAAGAGTTGAATTTTTATCATCTTTATTTGATCATAGTATGATTAGCAAAATTATTATTTATTTTCTTTCATGACTTTTAACGCCTACAATAATTTTTTAAAATTATTTATATTCTATATGTTTATAATGAAATTATATATTTGTCAATAGAAGACATTAAATTATCATTGAAATGGTCATGATTGATATCAATTGTTTTAAGATAATTTCTAGAAATGTTAATTTCGGGAAATAATTAATCTAAAAATATCTAATCTACCTTTGTAAAAAATAACAAATTTAAAATGAAAAAACTCTTAAATTGGGACATAGTTGTTTGTCAAATATTGACAGCTGATTATTTATAAATTAAATAATAATTTAAATTAGTATAATTATGAAATTAGGTATGTTTGGGGTTTGTTATGATGTGGCAGGGTTTATTTCTGTCCATGGCTGAGTCACTTTAAAACTCCTACACATATTATTTCGCATACAGGTTACATAGCCAGTCACCTTCAAATGTTGTTATGTACTTGTGGTCCAGAGTACCGAGTTTGTAATTTTTTTACTTTTGTTGTTTCATCTTTGTATGCATATATCTCTTTGTATGTATTGCAACAAGAGACATGAGATTTAATTTTTTGCGTAACGAACATTACATGTATACGTTATTTGAATTTATTTATTATTATCCAAATGAAAATCACGGATAAGCTCATTTGTAAAATATAAATTCTTTTTTTATTTTTGTTATTTATCCGCGTGATTATTTTATCTGTGTCTCTTCATATCGCCAAATGATAATATAATAATTTTCAATTTAACTTAATTAATTCAATACGTAATTTTTGCTTCGTTTATTTAATTATTGCAAAGTTTGATAAAAAAAAAAAAACAGACAATTAATTGAATTAAAAATAAAATTCATTATTTATTTTGCGTGTAAATTTGTGATGATAAGGAAAAAAGCCAGAGCTTTATCGTTATAATTAGTCCAAACCGACACGCACTTGCTTCTAAATTATTTGTATAAAGATGATCGTAAATTAACCTGACACTTTGCAGCTGAAATTTAGAGTCGAAAAGGGTTAAAAAAAAAAAAACATTTGCAATTGCAATTGCAGCTATTGACAGGCAGATTTTTGATTGCATAATTTTTTTTTTTTCATATCAATAAATATATATTTTTTGGAATGAGATATGCGAGCATGTTATAACTTTTTTTTTGTATTTATAATGTTGATGTTGTATGGAATAAGCGAAAAATATGATGATTTCTTTCATCTCGCATTGTGGTAAATTAATCATGACGCATTGTTGTTGATGGAGACAAGAGGGAAGATTAAATATATAATAATGAAATGAATAAAATGCATATATATAAAAAAATAAATAAATAAAACAACGATGCCACAGTGTCGCTTTAATTTCGGATGTTTTTTTGGCCCGGCCCACCCGGTAGAAACATAGCCAACTATTGCGATTCGGTCTGATGCTTTTGCCTTTGGTTTTTGTCTTCTTTTCATAGTCGTAAAATTTACTTTATGTCATTACATACATTATCCTTATTTATACTATTGTCATTTATTTATTTATACTTATTTTTTGAATTTATTTTAATTTTTTAATTTTATTTTTTCGAGTTAATTTTATATAAATGAGCTATTTTTATATATTTTTTTTTCTTCAAAATATAGAAATTATTCTGATTTAAATTTCTACTTGTTTTATGCTTTATTTGATCGCAAAAAATATAATAATTATTTAAATTAAAAATGATTCTAAAAAAAGTTAAAAATTAAGTTGTACATTTTTTTTTTAACTTTTTTTTTTTTAAGATTAAAATATTAAAAAAGAAATAAATATATATAAAAATGTCGTTTTGATTCACAGCTTCCTGTATATTCAAATTAATATATTTTTGTAACACCGGTGCATATTCACACTTGTACATAATTTTTATAATTTTTTTTGATCAACAATACTTTCATTATATGTTTTTTAATTTATTCCAACTCTTTGAATTAATTATTAATGTATATATTTTATAAATTATTTAATTTCAACGTCAACGGGCTATTTATTTTTTTAATTCGGATTTTACCAACCAGTGAAAGTAAACTAATTTTTTTAAAACAACAAAATATCATTTGCAAAAAGAAAAAAAGTATATACATAAATAAAAAATATAAATAAATAATTATATACCATGCAGAAGTGTATAATTAATTATCAAAAAAAACAGGAAAAAACAAATTCTAAACTTTACAATTTCTTGGTGTATATGATTATGTCTTTTAAAAAAAATTATTTCTGTTGACGAGTGTGGCATAGATGTGTGTATGAAAAATATAAAAATGAATAAGTATCAACAGAGCTATAAAATATATCTCGAATGAGCTGCTGTGCTGTAGTATTTTGCAAAGATGACTTGAATTACGATTGGAAAAAAAAATTAAAAAATCCACACACAAATATATTATTATTTTTTTTATTCATGATGATATTAAGTGCAAGCTTGATTGATGCACTCGTATAATTAATATCCCCTGATGTTTCAAGCCAATGAAAAATGACGATAACACTTTGAAAAAAAAAAATTATGAAAATAAAAACAACAAAATAATAATAATAAATGCAAATTAAAAAATTACATATATTTATTTGAGAAGAAAAAATATATGTAAATCTTTAATGAGCTATTATTGTGACCTAGTTGCATCCGGCATCGTAAATAAATCCCAAAAATTAAAATCCTAAAACTGCATTTTCTTCGGAGTATAAATATACGCATCTGTTTTTTTATAGTTTTTTTAAATTTTTCATATCACCTTTGATAAGCTTGATAAATTTATATAATTTGAGAAGGAAAAAACATTGATATTTAGTTGTCTAATAAATAAATATGTTTTGTCAAAAATTTATATATTATTTATAATTTTTTGTTGATGAAAATCATTCCAACTTTTTCGTGTGTCCTAGTTTTAACATAATATGTTTTGTATTATTCATAATCTATATTTATTATGCAAAATATAAATATAAAACAAGCATTAGATGAAGGACATTTTAGTCACAGGTGAATGCATATGTATATTTTGACAAAACATTAATCAAAAAATAATAACATTATTATTATTTGACATATTGTATTTTCGTTATGAGAGAAAAAATTAGTTTATTTATTAAACATATTTCTAATTCAAGTAAGACATTATATTTTAGTTATAAAAATAAAAGAAAGTTTAATTTTTCTGGAATTTTTTTAAATTTTTTGAATAAAATACATTTAAATCTTTAATATCATTGAGCTAAATTTTGAACTGGATAAATAATAATAACGACAATATAATAATGATGATGTTCCTATTTTTGCACGAAAATAATTTATATGAAAAATAAAAAAACTTCGTATAACATGCATTGTACAACAAAGGCCATCTGTTTATTTTTTTATTTAATTTTTAAACGTAATAAATGACGTCATTGATGAAATAAAATAACACCCACTTTATTTAAACTACGAAATAATAGAAATGAAAATTTAAATTGCATAAATAAATAGAAAGAAAAAAAGTCTTTATAATACAAAAAAAAAAAAAGATTATTTTCAATTAATCAATTTTTTTTTAGTTATAAAATATATTTTTTCTTTCGATTGAATTTGAAATTGAATTTTTCTTTTTCTCTGAGTTTAGGTAGGTGGCCTATACCACCACCGTTGTCTAATATCATAGACTATATTGAGACATATATATTGCATTTGTATTTTTGGCCCATTGCCCAAAACGCGTCCCGACGCTTTCCGAAATTTTTTAATATCCGAAATGAACCGAAAACGAAGGCGTCCCGGCGTCGTCTTATCCGTCAGTGCGCGTGTGAGATGGCTCCAAGGCACTCCCGCGATGAAGACGTTTTATTCTTCACTATTTATCGCGTTAAATACAACAATTATTTGTGATTATTAAATAAATAAACAAGTGTGATAAAATAACTCGATAAATAACAAAAAAAAAGCAAAAAGTTAAACAAATATTCAATAAAAATATTAAATTTACAAAAAAAGTGACATTATTTTATTAGAAAAAATATAAATTATTTTTTTCGTTATTAAATATCTATAAAATTTATATATTTACGTGTAAATTATTATGATAATATGCTGCTGACAATGATCAACATGATGATGACGACGATGATGATGATGATGATGATGAAAATATAATTATGATAATTAGAAATTTTAATTTAGTGTCCTTGGTACAGAAGGAGAAATGCAATTAATTGCAGGTGTATTATATATTGTCAAAGTGGGCGATTTGACAATGGAAAAATAGTTTTAGTTGAAAAAAAAAATAATAATTGTTTGTTGTTGATGGTGATGATGATGATGATGATGATGATGATGATGATGATGATGATGAGAATGATAATGGATTTTATAATTTTCTTTTTTTTCTTATTTTTTTCACCCACGAAATTGAGTTAACCATTATGATTTATAATCACTTTGTTTATGAATCATATGTGTACATGACTAGTTTTATGTTTAACTAAAATTAATAAACAATTTTTAAATAATTTAAAAAAATACATAATAATTTTATCGACGTATCATTCCCACACACAGCGGTGACACACGCTGCATTCCCCCAGTTTCAAAAATTCAAAAAATATAATAGTACTATATATATAAAATTTAAATAAAACAAAAAATAATAATTTTAATATTTTAATATATTTTTGAAAATAATTATACTGTAAATAAATTAGTAAATTGATGGAAATTGTGAGTTTACTGTGAACTAGATAGAAAAGTTGAATATATTAGTGAAAAGAAAAATTGATTATTTTGTTTAAATATACAACAAGTGTTTTGATATTGAAGAAATAAAAAAGTGCCTAGTGAACAATTTAATAATAAACAATTTAATGTTTAAAAAAATAAAGCTGAATTTAAATAACCAGACTTTTGTTGACCAACGATGGAATATCGGTAAGGTCACGAGGTCAACGCAGAATGCCTGAGCCGAGGGCAAAGCGCTGTAAACACTGTGACGGTACGCCATCCTAAAATTCACCTGATCTTATCAAAAATCAGCTGTGATGCAACTCAAACACATACTAATCCTAAATGTCGGTATTTTGTTACTCAAGATGTGTGACATTTTTATTTAATCTAATAATTTTAATTCAAAAATGAAAAAAAAAACTTAAAACTTTTTGTTTTCGAGTGGTTTTTAATTATTTTTTTTTTTTGTGTTATTTAACAACAACAATTAACAAAAAAATATTCTAAACAATGTGCTTTTAATAATTACAAAAAAAAAAACATGAAAATGACTAAAAGAAAAAAGTGTTTTTTAACATGACAAGTAGAATTTAACAACATAAAAGTTTAATTGTTAGAAATATTATCTCAATTTGTATTAATTATTTTTTCTTCTTCAAATTTTTGTGTCATTAATTGGCAATGTGTTAATTTGTTGAAACACTGAGTTTAACAAGACAATTTTATTTTTTTTCGATGTGCATTTTTAGCGATAAAAATATTTCATCACATTCCAATTGAATGGCAATTCAATTCTAAAACCCAATGTCTATTCGTCGATGTCTTCAAGTTGTATCTATTTGTATTTTTATCTCGGGTTATTAACCTGTTACTTTGTTGCATCTACAAAGACGCAATTATTCTTATCAATAAAATTCATTTAAACTCAAATTAAACTTGTCAATTGAAAGAAAAAAAAAAAAAAACAATTTTTATTATTAAATTTTAATATTTTTTACTTTTAAATTGACAAGGTGATGATTTGATGATGTTTATTGAGAAAACCAAGATGCAATATTGAACACACTCTCGTCATTCGTCCCAGATACCACTTCAATCCCTCTTGTTTCTTATTTTTATTTTTATTTTTTAGGCGCCTGTTAAGTTTTGCCAGGTGTCTATACATAGAAACTTTGAACATCAGTAAAAATCCATTAAGGCCAACCCAGCCAAAAATTAAACAGTCTCTAATTTTCAACATTTACTTTCTTTATTTATTTTATTAAAAAAAACAATATATTTTCTCTTATTATTTTTTGACTTTTAAATATTTTATTTTGGCTTATTTTATTTTTTTTTTTATGGTAGTGGTGATGATCAACACCTAGTGTTGTGTCTCATCGTTGACGATAAAAGAGTGACGTGCATACGGTTCATGACAAATCAAATGTCTAGATCTTGCAGGGTTTTTTTTTTTGATTTTTTGAGTGAAGTAAGAGACTGCAACACATAAATCTTCATGAAATAATATATTAACAGACAGTTTAAAATATAAAGACATTTTTTTTTTTCAACTTTTCACTTCCGGAATATTATATTAATGAAAAATGACTTGATGTCTTATGCATATTTTTACTCCAGGCAATAATAATAATTGGACTGGATTTTTTATTATATTCATTCTACTGGATTATGTAAAATGTTTATTTCAATATTATCATTATTATTATCGATTTATGTAGTTATTTATTAAATATTTTTATTATTCTTGTCGATCAGCTACTGCACAAGGCCGTGGTCAAGACATAAATCCGCGAAGCTCTCGTGGGCGTTGACAATTAGACGGTTTAACTCGTTGGGGGATAATAAATTCTCGTGTTAAATGCCATTTGGAATATATATTTTTTTTATTTGCTTTTACTTCTTCGTGTATAAATTTATTCAAAGAATAAAAAATTGATAAAATAATATTCAATGAAATTAATCAAATATACTAAGCTAATTTTTATTCAAAAAATTTTATCACAAGCTTGTCATATTGACAGTGCAAATTAATTAGAAATAAATATTATTTTTAATTTAATCAATTGTTTGTTTATTAAATCAAGCAAATGGTCGTTTAGGTAATTTCATTAAAAAGCCTCATAAACATCAAGCCCGACAGCTGTCGATGAAAAATAATATCTAAAATTAGATCAAGTAGTTTGTGCATATAGGCCTGGTAATTTTCTTCCATCATTTGACATATATTTCCAGCCAAAATTATTTGACAAAAATAAAAAAAACCTATTGATATAATTCATCAATCATTTCAAGTTGTATATATAATTTTCACATAGTTGTAAATGTAAAATAAGCCCATCAGTAATAAGACTTTTTAGCAAAAATTTAATTAAAGAAATCGAGCGTTTAATTTTGTAAATTTTATGATAAAATTTAGCGTCTAAATATTATGAAGAATACACTTCCAAGATATTTAGAATTTTAGTATGTTTACTAATTTTTTTTTATGTGAATCTTGATGATCATGAAAATAGGTCAACGATAAAATAATTTTTAACTAAAAATTCTAAACCAATAAATATATTCAGTTATTGTTGAAACAATTTAGCGAAAAAAGAAAATGTAAATTTAATCTTCCAGCTGTTGTGCAATCACTTATTCATTCTGAGTGTTTATAAATCCTTGATTTTATAAATTTCTCCTTTATGAATATAATTTTTTTATGCTTTAAATATTTATTATAATATCAAGGGGAAGTTATGAGATCATTTTTCCTAGGCAAAATATAAACCGGAATACATACTCGGAGCAATTTTGCAAAAGTGCCTCTCAAGATTGTGATAAATTAAACGGTTGGACATCAAAAGACATAGTGAGATACGCAAATAAATTTTCACCTCGATGAGAACACGAAATTTTTTTATTTTTTATTTATTTATTTATTTATTTATTATTATTCTCATTTATATATATATTTTTTCGTTATTTTTATTTATTCTTTATCTCTGTTCAACAAGTTGAACGACAATTTTTATTTTTGCCTGGCTAACAAGAAGAATTTTTTCTTCTTTTTTTTTTTCTTTCGATTACGCAATATTCTTATGCGTATTTCTATTAAAAAAAAATAAAATAAATACTTGTCAAGAGAGACAAAAAGAGCAAAGAAAGCTGATTTGAAATGATGAAAAAAATATATTCAATGCGTCCGGTAATTTTTATTTATTTATTCGGTTTTTTTTTATTATTATTTTTGTAATGAATAGAATAAAGTGATCCTCAGTGTGCAATCAAAGATGCAAGTGAAACTGACGACAATCGAGGCGTGAAAGTTTGAATAACAAGACCCCTCGTGGTTCTGTGATTTAATGGTTAAGTGTTTTTTGATGAACAGCCCAAAATGCTTTTTCCTTTTTTATTAAATAATAATTATCACATGTACCTACAGATATGCACAAAAAAATAAAACGAAAAAAAAAATCTACTTTGGTTTGTAAAACGGCGAGATATTCGTCGGCATCTTTTGGCAGTGCCGCGATTGGATTATTTATTGTTACGGTATGTGCGTTGCGTGGGTGTTATACAGTATTCCCTAATTTTTTTTATTTTTTTTTTCACTACTTATTTTTCTTTTGGACTGTTGAAAAAAAAATAAAAAAAATATATATATTATTGGCATTGATCCAATACTGTGACACCTTACATCTACAAAATCCGTAACTATTATTTCTTTCTACCGAGAGACGAATGTCCAATGGTCATTGGTGATTTTATTATTATATTCATTAAAATTTTCAACTACTGAATATATTCATAAAATCACACTCATCAACTTGAACTTCTGCACGAAAAATCATGGAGGTTTTTAATGTCAAGATTATTTTATTGTCCGTGAAATAAATTAATTTTTTAACCATGCGCGCGTATATATGGGTTATTTTTTTTATCTCTCAATTATTTTTAGATATAATTTTTCTTTGATATTTGTCAGTTTAATTTGGAGTTTATACATCTCGTACAGGGCATTTATCCGACTTCCGCTTTACGTAATTAAATGTACATTATACATATCTCAACATCCATTACCGACATGTGTCTCATCGCAATTTGACATGTGAGTTGTGTCTTGTTAATTTTCATTTGACCGTGAAAAATTAATCTTCTAATTTTCCATTTCGCAACTTTTAAACGTTATTTTTCTTTGGTAAACGATATATAAACTGCTGCTACGTCTTATTGAGACAGGGTGACCTCTGAAAAGATTTTACTCCTAAAATTAAATGAAAACCGATGAAGGAAATTGGATTATATTGGAAAATTATGAGAAATATCAAAAGAAAACGCCCGAACAGGGACTTGAACCCTGGACCCTCAGATTAAAAGTCTGATGCTCTACCGGCTGAGCTATCCGGGCAGGCTTGAAATCGACGCTTTTCCGAACGTGTGACGAATCGATTTTTCGCAAGAGATCTTTTTCCATC
>JAPYYR010000894.1:0-20738 GCA_030523065.1 Aphidius colemani | reverse complement strand
TAAGGTAAGAGGTCAATGCAACACTTTTACTTATCTTCATCTTCAACTCCAACTAGACTGTCTTTCAATTGAAAAACAAATGATTTTTGTTTTTTTTTTTGATAAATCAATTTTCACTGATATCCAGCTTCCATGCACTATGCAGTTAAATTATAGTTAATAAATAATAACAACATAATAATAATAAAACTTTTGATGGTAACTTAGAAATTGGCCAGGAGTTTGTGTGTACAGTGCCAGTCAACACCAGCCAACACACTTTTATTCATCACTGGTAGTACAGTCATCATCACACTTTCGTTTTACGAAAGATCTGAAAGTAATCCCGCCAAGTGATTCCAGTCACAACAACATTGTCAGTGTTTTTCACAAATGGAAATGAAAAACAGTATGACATTGCTGGTGGATACTATGAGTAACTGGTTCTTTCATTTGATGGTACAGCTATCTTCATGGGACACTGGTGATTGCTGGATCAAGGGTAAGTGGTACCACAATTAAAAATTGACCAGTTAAATTACATCAACACTTATTATTCTACTCGATATCTAATTTCGTGTTCAAACAAATGTCCAAGTTTATTACAATAAGAAACATATATTTATATATGTTGTACTAAAATTAGCGTAAATTGTTGTCATCAGCAATGAATTAGAGATTATACTTGCATCTTTTGATTGGACTCTTTGGTCTTATTCAAAGAAATTCAAAGTATTAAAAAAAAAAAACATTATTACAAGTAACGAGGCCCTTTTCAACTATCAAATCGCGTGTTGAACGTTCAAGTTTTACTGATCGTGAGTTGCACAATTTTCTGAAGCAAAAAGATTTTTGTCCTTACTAATGACATCTCGAATCATTGATTTTTACAAGCTCCTTGTAGTCTCTCAAGATAGTCTCACAGTTATTTAAATTCTATTTTCAACCATTGTATTTTAATCCAATTTATTTTTAATATATATTCTTGATATTGATTTTGTCATGAAAAATTTAAATTTTAAAAATATATATTTATTTATAAGAAGAATGTGTCATTAACGTACACATCAACAGAAGTTTTATTTATACCAAATGAAAAGTTTCTGATCAGCCAATATATATACTTTATTAATTGCTCCTTAACGAAGTTAAATCCCTCATGTTATATATTTCGTGTTGAGGCTTTGATCACAGTACTGACTCAGGTTCCAAAGTAAATTGCCATATTGCCTGGGGAGCATTGATATTCAAAGTTGATTAAACTTGGCTATCTCAGTCGTTTGAACTTTATACTTTCCCTAAATCGTTTCAAATCATTTTTCTGTTTATTTTTCTTATTTTTTCACATAAACAACTGTTGATTCGTTGTATTAATCATAAAAATTAAACCAAAACATAAATTGTTTTTATTCCCTCGTATTTTATTAATTAACAATCAAATTGATATTTGAAAAATTATATTTACTTATGTATATAAATATGTCCATTATTAATAATTAATTGTAAACAAGTTTTCGAAGATGAGGGAAAAGTTTAATATCGTAATTTATTGGGCTTATATTGGATGTATATTTCAGTGTGTATCTACATGTATGTAATATTGAGAAATATATATATAAACTGAGAAATTCAGGGTTGGCTTAATCCGCTAGAACGAGTCAATTTTGTTGTGCCACAGAGCGAGGGTAAATCCTCGAATGCAGTGTGCCTAGTAGAAAAGCTTCCTCAATTCGATATAGAGTAGATATAGTAGCGAAATTGCTACGATATTGGCAAACTCAACTATACAATTCATTGTTTATTTTTTTTATTTATTTATTTTTGTCCATAAAAAAATAAAATAATAATAAATAGAAAGATAAGTTAAATAAACATAAACAAAAAAAATAACAAAGTTTAAAATGAAATATAGTTGCAAGTTATGAGCTTTTGTGAAATAGATGATTTTTTTTTTTCATGTAAATGCAATCGTGGATAACGTGGATATGTTGAGGTTTATTTTTTAGTATAACAATATCGAGTTTACGTATATTTGAAAATGAAGAAAATAATAAAAATAGAAACACAAATCAAACATATACTCCTGGGAACAAGATCGAACAAGACAATTCATTGTTTTATTTTTATTTTTTTTTCGGTCTTTTCAGAAAGTTAGAAGACCCTTTATACAAATCGAAGAGAATGATGCACTTTGATAAAGCCTTGGAAAATCCTTGGTTTCATCAATATTGCCTGTCGATAGATATATACCTATAGAAATTCACACAATGGATTCCGATTCAATTTTTTTCACTTCTTATTCTTTTATTTTTTTTATTTATATTTTTCTTAGCTCCTCAAAATCCATCAAGTGTTTTTATCATTATTATTAGCTTTCTTTTATCATTCAACTTTACATTTTTTTTTTTTCAATTTTTTCTTTGTTGTTAGTACAATTAAATGACAAAAGAAAATAATTTTTTATTCAACATATAATTGGCATTAAATATCGGTTATGGAATTCAGTAACTATAAAAATTTTCCAATATTTTTTGACATTAAAATTACTGCAATTTATTTTATTTTTAAATTCACCCAAACCATTGGATAAAAAAGTTGGACAGTATGATGATTTTTAATTAACATAAAATATTAAATTGCAATCCCCAAAATAACACAATAATTATTTCTTTTTTCTTGACTCAATCATCATTAAAATATTCAACAACTATCGAGTAATTTTAAAAATAAATAATTATCCATGAACTTTTTTTTCAAAATTAATTTATAATGAGATGATAAAATTATTATTAAATATGTCAATGATTAAAATTTATGATTGGTCACATTTGGTTTTTCACCTATCATAAAGTCTTTTAATTGTGTTTGTCGTTTAAATTTTAATGAAGCCGCTAGCTTTTAACAATATGTATATATAATGTCCTGCAACTTTGACGTTATCTCGTTATATAAGCCAATGTAATTCGCCGGGGATAATGTAATCGAAACGCCCCGACCACACGAGAACTCGTTGATCCGGGAATATACCATACCTATCCTCATTATTCACGAGTACATTATTCCCAAATCAATTTACGCAATTCAAAATAACGCTTCGTCTGATTTTATCATAAATGCATGTGTACTATATTTAAATATTTATTGTTCGATAGTAATGGAACAAAATCAATAACAATAATTATATTTTATATTTATTATAATATTCAATAAAATTATCATTCAAATAGTCACATTTATAATAACAGTATAACACTAATGACGCAATCATAATAATTTATATTTTTTTTTAAATTATACTGTCAGACGTTGTCAACGTAAATACAATTTATCTCTTTGAGCTTGATTTTTTATATAATCCCTTTATTTTCATACTTAAACTTTGTTAAATTTTGTAAAACTTCTCTTCAGAGAAACACAATACAAGGGCTTTCGGAAAATACAAAAGAGTTTTATAGTAATTATGTATAAAATATTGTTGCGATAGTCTCAACCCATTTGTCTCGTTGTCTCAATTAAATTGTTCAAAATATATATATTTATATGAATTAATTTGTCGTAATATTCAACTTTACTCGTATTTTTTATTTAAAGATTGTGGAAAAAAAAAATTTTGACAATAAATTAATAGATGGTTTTTATTTGCTGGGGTTTTATAGTTAACGATTTTCTTTGTCACTTTATGTTGGCTTGGTTTGTGTATAATCGATCAATCATTTTAGGCAAAGACAAACGAGCACGTCATTGAGACAAATATTGATATATGCGTTTTGGTCAGAAACTTTTCTATCAATTTAATAGAGTTTTGTTGATTTTTTTTCCTCATTTTTTCATCTTTCATATTATCCCGAGAGAAAAATCCGTAACTGCAGTGCCCATCGGTTTCATCTCTTGAATCCGTCAATGTCTCCCGCGGGAATAACAGCATCTTTCTCTACTTCGTTATTCTTTTTCGTTATTTTGTCGTTTTCTCAATCCCCGAGAGTGAACGCAACGACAGTTATTACGATAAAAAAAAATTTAATAATAAAAGAATATGATAGAATAAAATAAACGGAAGAAAGTAAACGGGATAGTTGAAGGCGGAAAAGTGGATGGGAAAACGCAGAAATGTTGAAATTATCGGGGTAAAATTGTTGGACTGGTTTGTTGGAGTTATTCGAGAGAAATTAATTGAACTGTCGTTCATGATGCCCTACAGATGATGATATTGCCGATCAGTAAATCGTATATATTCTCTATGTTACATTTTATTTTATATAAATGCAGCTATACAGTAATATATTGCATAGAAAAAAAATTATAAATATCAATTTGCTCGCGGTGCAGTTATGGATTTTAAAAAAAATATAAAATTTTACACGTATTTTTATTAAACTATATATTTTATTTATTGGTAAAACTGTATGCACAAGTAAAAGTACTTTATTGTTAAATAACTGAAATACCTTTTTCATGTGTATACTGATTATTTTGCTATAAAATATTAATAAACTATTAAAACTTTTTCTTTTTTATTCTTTTATTTTATCGATCAACTCTACATACATAATTGGAACCAACTTTCATGTTAAATAGCTATTAGGTATTCAAGCTGTATATTTGAATGATAACTTGAAATTTAATTTTCATAAAAGGTCTTACGTCAAAATGAGACCTGTTCAATGATAATAATAACAACAGTAATAACTAAGAATATAAATAAATGATTGTTAAATGGTTTCCATCGATTATAATCAAAGAAACAAATGTTGGTTAGTCAGCTTGTGTTGCTTTGATTATAGTTAGTATTGATTTGCTTGTATTACATATACATTAAAATAGAAAGAAATAATTATTATCATAATCCAGTGGATTCCATGTACATTGCAATTTCTCTTAACACGCAATAGGGTTAAAAAAGAAATGGTCTATTGGCGTTGTCCGTTGCGGTTGTCCAATTGCTTTTTCGTGACTGAAGAATAAGTTTTACACATCACGAACATCAGAATTATTCAATTATCGTCATGTGCATTATTTACAAATATAAAAAGAAATGAAAAATAAGAAAAGGAAATGTAGATCGTAGCTTAGTTTCGATAATATATTAATTGAATATTCGCCAAGTTCTTGTCATGCGAAAAAAAAAAACAAAACTAAGCAATAAGAATCAAAACTAAAAACTTTCGGGATTCTGACTAAATTTTTCACGATTGTCTTAGCTCCATGAAATTTTTTTTTTTTATTGTCTCAATCAACTTGAAATGCTCTAAAACGTCGAGAAAAGAAGAAAGCCCGCAGAAATTTTGATTTGAAAAAAATTTTTTTTTCGCTCATAAGCCTTCCCTCCCTGGATCCTGGCTAGATTTTCCACGAATGTCTTAGGTACATAAAAAATTTTTTATTGTCTAAATCAACTTGAAATGCTCTGAAACGTCGAGAAAAGAAAAAAGCCCGCAAGAATTTTGATTAAAAAAAAAATTTTTTTTCGCTCATAAGCCTTCCTTTCTGAGACTGACTAGACTAGAATTTTTTTTTAATAGAAATTTCTGCGGGCTTTCTTCTTTTCTCGACGTTTCAGAGCATTTCAAGTTGATTAAGACAATAAAAAAAATTTCTATGGACCTAAGACATTCGCGAAAAATTTAGCCAGAATCCCGAAAGGGATAAAATGACTGAAATATTATTCATAAAAACACCATAAATAATATATTCAATCAAACAAAAAAACATGAAATTGTATTGTCGACTTGTTATGTGATACTTGTTACGCAATTTCGAAGCCATATACACACAATATGATATATTTTCTCAGAAGAAATAAAGTGCTATATCAATTCTGATGACGCGCATGATTGGCTGTGTGCAAGATATACGATATAGCTTTATTCCAAGAATAGAAATGCCAGCAGCATCATATCGAACAATTGAAATTTAATACATACACCAAACTACCCTTTCATATACACATTTACTTAAGTGTATTATGTACACACATATACCATTTGTCTCTTTGCCCAATATTCCAGTATACCATATACAGCTGTATAGTTGACAGCTATATACATACAACTAGTATCACTCTATGTCTGTCTATCTGTCTGTCTACTTGCCGGACATGACGTCAGCACAGGCATCGCAATTTCCCCGGGCAAATAGGAGAAACCATCGAGGTCGCGAAATTGTTCCAAATTGCACTCTTGCGGTTGAGTCTTACTTAGATTCCTCTGTATGTCTCGTAATATCCGTTTTCAATTCATCAACTATCCTCAATCGATTTACAACAAATGTATATATGTATGTTAACAAAATACTTGGCTTGATTGTTAATAAAATCCAATCATAATTCAAACTTTAATTTATCATAGAAATAAATAAAATAATTCAACAACAGTCTCATCTTAATTCGTAATTTAATAACAAAAAAAATTACAAGATCTTAGAGTTTTTGGTGGTCACTTTTTCTCGACATTCCAAAGCATTTTAAGTTGATTGAGACATTTAAAAAAATTTGATGGAGCTAAGGCATTCATTGAAGGTTTAGTCAGGATCTTGGAAAGAAAGGCTTATGTAATATGTCGTTTGTATTCTAGCTTTTGAATTGGCGTATTGTCGTTTAAATTATATTATAGAACAAAAGAAATATTATTAGAGCAACAACATACATGTATAATATGATTGAGAATTAAAGGGCTGCTTGACAGGGAATATATTTTGAGGGTTATTATACTGTAGCTGATGGCAAATTGTAGGGTTATGAAGCCGATTTAATATATATCCAGTATTCCAGGGTTATGTATAGAGTACAATATAGAGAATTCAATTCTACGCTCGATTATGCAACCGGTTTGGTGGATTACGCGCTTATGCCACACCGTTTTACTTCGATGACAGGATTACGCGTTCAAAGCTGCTTGCTGCCTCTACTATATGTGTTAATTCTATATACCTGATTTCGAAAATTTCTTGCTCAACTAAGTCTAGTGCTGGTACATATCTTATTACTTCTGATGGCCTTCTCTCTCACTCGTCTTCTATACACTTGTATATATAGTTAACTTTGATACTCCATTAACTTTTTTTTCTTTTTGCAAAACTTGTGAACTGATTTCTGTTTCAATTGAATGACGTAGTAATTTGTATATTTATAATTATCAACCATAAATTTACGCTATACAATACCAGTCAATTGAAATTAAATAGTTATTCTTTTTTAATTTTATTTAAAAGTGTATTTCCAGTCAATGAAAAAATTAATCAAATTATTTTTCTCAGAGGTGAATTGTAGTTCATTTAAATTGAAGCAAATTCACTTCAGATACTTTTCATTATTTTTAATATTTCAAAATAATAACTCTGAAGAGGAAAAGAGAGATTTTAAATTTAATTTAATAAATACTCTCGATTAAGTTGGATTTATCATATTTGATATTTTGAATTTTAGGATTCTATTTTTTTGTCTTAACATAGTTAATTATTCAAATGATTGTTCGAGAATAATTAAACTCGTATTAAATATGAATATTTTAACGTTGATAATGAATGTGATGGATAAATGTTTTTTTTTTTTTTTTTTTTGTGGTGTTCAACATAATTGCAAATTGATAAAAAATTAATGAAGATGCTAATTTTAATTTGAGTACAGTAGTTATTTCTTTGACAGCTTTTTGAAATTAATTCTTTTGTCAATTTTAGTTGTTTGTTCTTTTTTTTTTTTTATTTTTCCCATATTGTTTATAAAATAAAATTCAATAACAAATGCAAACTAGGTAAGCAAAGTGAGTCTGCGTGATCATCACCTGTTGCTGACAATTAAACGAGTGTTTTGCATGTGCGTGAATATTTTGCAAATAAATGCGAGTTTTTTTTTTTCATTTTATCTTCATTACGTTAAAGAGCGATTTTTCAAACATTATTGCATTAAATTCATGAATAAGGTCAAAATGTTAATTCATTGAATAAAAAAAAAAAAAAAACGATTATTGTAATTTGGAGAAATAATTGGAAAGAAAACTATTTATTTCTTCATATAATCTTTTCAAATTACATTGTCATATAATTTTTATGCAACACTTAATTAAAAAATTGAAAAAAATATAAAATTCATGATTTAAAATCAAAACAATCAACAATATACCAAAGATATTTTACAAAAGCTCTTGAATATTTGAATACTTGAACGTTGAATGATAAAAAAAAATAATTTCAATATATTCAGTACATGCGTGACTATTGTGTATATAAAATTTACCAATACCATGATATACAGATACAAATATAAAATATATCTATACATGGCGTATCGCGTCGTGATTTTCAGCACGCCACGACGTTGGTCCCCGGGGAAGGTAAGGCGGTCACGTCTCGTACGAGATTCAATTTGCCGCCAACTTCCATTCCCTTTTCTCCTCCAATGATCTATCTATCTCTCTTTTTCTCTCCAATCTCCCTTCAATTTCATCCCCTTATAAACCCACCCTTTACCACCTTACTATTCTTGTTCTGCTCTCAATTCGCGTATATATACGTCCAACTCTTGTCGTTCCCTGGTGGCATTCTCATCCTCTTTTTTTCTTTTTATTTTCATTTTCCTCTATTCCAGCTTATATATATTCGATTCTCTTCTTTCGTACGTGCGTAATCGCTTAAAAAGTTGGAAAATTTTTCATTGTCAGCTGAAAATTCGATAGGAAAACATTTCTCTAATGATAAAAATGAAAAAAAAAAAAATACAGCAAGAAATAATACAAAATTTACGAACAAAATAACTTTAAAATTTATATATTTTTTCTTTAATTTGGCAGTGTTAAATATATAAATTGTAATACATACGTATATAGCAATATAAAAATGAGTATATACAATGTATAGTGGTCAGTTTGTTGGGTCTCTTAGCCACGCGCAATAAACTTTTACATAGTGGCTATAGTTAAGTGCGTATACAAAGTCATTAGGCTGAGAGCATTTTACACGATATCACTTTGTTGATAACGTCTAGTTGTATGTTGCAATACAGTACACGATTTTTTTTTTGTTATAATATTTTTTCTCCAAGTATAAAAAGTGAAATGTTAAGTGAGTTCTTATTGCAGTAGTAGATGTAAACGAATAGTCAGACAATACAGCAGATACACCTATTCCTTTATTAAAACATTTACAGTTTTTTTCCTCTTATTTTTTATGAAATAATGAATGTTTTTATATACCTTGCGATGGTTATATGTGGATCTATATAATATATAACTCTTTGAATTTGGCATCATAAAGTATACATAAAAAAAAAAACGAAAAAGTAAGTGAGAATTGAATGGGGATGAAGTGAGTGAAACTGTAAAACCAAAAGCGGCTTTCTATCCAGGGAAATGGACTTGCCATTATGGACAAGCTAAAGCCGAGTATTCAAGCTATCCTCGCGAGGCTTATTAGTATGCAAGGGAAGCTTGTTGCCTTAGGTGCTAGAGCTTGAAAGCTTCGTGTGTCACATTCACGGTGGGTTTCATCAGTAGACGCGTGCGTTAGATCACACTATATGCAGATGAAATATATATTGAGACCAAAGTAACTTGCATATATTCATCATCATTATTATTAACAAGCCTCTGTCATTAAAAAAATTTTATTTATTTTTTTCTTTTTTATAATAATAATTTTTTTTTCAACTCTATTATTTGCACTTTTTAAAAAAACCTTTGAGCAAAGTACTTTTAGATTATTTAAATAATCTGAAAAAAAAAAATCTTGAAAAGCTCTTTTACTGACTTTTTACCAGTTCCAGCACGATTATGTATACTCGAGATTTTTATCAGTCAACTTCTATTGATGAATATAGCTATACAGCCATGTAAATGAAATTGAAAGTAGATTTTTGGTGTGATAAGATTCGATGGTCGCTTTTTTTTTTTTTTATCATTATCTCATGTTGAAACAGAAAACAAAAAAAAATAATATAGATATATATTTTCGAGTGAAAAAAAAAAAAAGAAAAGAAAATATTTATGTTATTTTTCGCGTACTGACATTTGCAGATGTGTATGCGTATGTATGGGTGTATATAAGCTCAAAACGTAACATGAGGGTTGTGAATATAACTTGAGAAGTTTTTTTTTATTTTATTTTTTTGCTAGGTGATGTGATGAGGTGAAACTTTAGTCTAAAAGTTGAGTGTGTCTCGGGTTCCAAGCCTTTTTGTTTTACTTGTTTAGTAGAAAATGTGAACAATTTATTTATTTATTTGAAGAAATGATTATTTTTATGAACGTATTATTGATTTTTTTTTTTTTCATATTTTCATGGATTAAATGTGTCATTGTTGGTATATTGAATTTTGTAAATTAAAACAGTTTCTTGATATTGCTTAACCTCCATACCAACCAAATGAAATGTTGTATACCAATATGTATGAGATTCAGTAGTGGTTTGAAATTGCTGAGTTTGCAGTCTTGCTAAACTAATACCAGCTTGGATTATGGTCCAATTTCACTTCTCTACATTTATACAACATGCTGTACCAATATTCACATATTAAACTCTATATATTCATTATAAATTAATTTAAATTCAACCAACAATAATAATACCAGCAACATCTATATATAAATAAAAACGGTTATAATAAAATAGAAAAATAAAATCATTTCCAAGGATATTATTTATAAAATGTGGAAATGAAAAGAAAAATAAAAAAAAAAAAAATGCAAACCGGATGCAACCACAGAAACTTGCGACAACCATTTCCCCGAGCGTATCAATGAAATACGTCAAATTATATCGTCACCAAAATAAGATTTCCCAAGGGTACGTAAACATATACATACATACAAATAGATTGTACATTCCCACAGAGAAATAACGGCAATATTCATATATATATCTACTGAGTAACATAATTGAAAAAAATCAAATAACAATCATATAAATACAAATGAATAAAATAGAGTTAAAACAAAAAAAAAAACCAATAAATAAAATAAACATAAAATTGCCTTTTAAAAAATTAATATAAAAATGAATATATATTTTAAATACATAAAACAAATTTAATTTAATTTAATTTAATGATAAAAGTAAAGAGAAGGAAAATTGTAGCAACAGGTCGGTGAACTCACTGGCAAGAGAAGGACCCATTATGCACCCCTTAAATTCATATTATATATCTTTTGTGTGAGGTCGACTATGTATGTACATATATATAGTTCATATTGTTATATAATATTATTATTATTATTGTGCATACATATGTGTAGACTAAAGTGAAACAAAGAGCTTGAAAGATTAAGAGAGTGCGAAAGACAAGTCGACACAACGGATATTCAGTTAGGCACTTCGTAAAGTTCAAATTCCATTATTGTACTAGAGTGTGCCTGCAGGCATAAAATATATATGTGTCTTTGTATGCGTAACATACATAGCTATATATCTATTATAGATATGTAGCCTTAAATAAGATTTTTATTATTTATTTTATTGTATTTTATTTTTTCTTCTTAGTCTTCTTTCTAAATTAATTTAATGAACGGTGGAACGTTGAAACGCACTTTATCATAAAGGAAAGTCAGATAAGTGTAGTTGTATATATATTCACACACGTTGTATACTGCAAACAATATAGATATGTATATATATATATGTGAGATCTGAGTTTCCATCAGGAGACTAATGGGATTCTCCTGTTTTCTGTCACGCCAAAATGCTTCGTAATGCTGGTCACGTTTCTCTTGCCAATTTTTATTCACAAAAAATAAATAAATGAAAATGCATTATTTACATAAATTTATACTCATTATTTATGTATATATTATTACATGTATATTATGCATATCAAATTATTAACTTTTAAAAATTTTAATACTATTAATAGTTGATTTAAATTTTTTTTTCTTTTTTGATTTTTATTTATTATGATAAGTTGATTGTTCAAATGAAAGAAAAAAAAATTAAATGCTAATATATTATTGACTTTTTTTTTTTTTTCATACATATTTTATATATTTAACTTTATATTTGTCGAGTATATACACTGCCACGTGTCATTTCATTTTTATGTTTCTGGTATATTTGAATTTTCGTAAAACCAACGACAGCCATGACTTTGCAGTTCGTTAGCGTTTTGTTAAATTTTCCAAATGCAAAAAAAAAAAAAAAACTAGCAGCAAATGAAAGAGTAATTTAGAGTAAAGAGACAGGTATAATATAAGTTGAAATAAAAATGAAAAAATTTAGATGAATCGAGTTATTTACATTGGTACAGAAAAATTTAGAAGCCATCAGACTTTTAAGGAATTTTTTACTCTACAATATATATAATGTACATAACTTGAGGGTAAATTTTTAAATTGACCAACTTTTAAATTATTTTTTAAATACATATAGAGTATGAAAAAAAAAAGGTCCATTTAATTGAATATTTAAAAGTCATTTGTATGGTAAATCTTTGAAATTGCAATAAATGACATGCAGGGCCATATAATCATAAATCATTGAAATGAATTTTTAATTATTGGGGTTTATTGAGATTTTAAAAATGAAATGCTGAATTGATGGTTAGTCAGTTTTACCCTCCAGTAATGAAAGACTTTTATGCGCTCGGGAACATTTTAACGAAGCAGACCTCGTAAATGTGCACATATTTATCTGCATGTATATATTTTATACACACTATGCCAAGCATTCATAGTTACGACGACTTCTCTAGCCCAAACATCGAATTACATGCGGCTGTTAGCATGCGATCCTGAATTTGCGATGCTCCCTTTTACTTTCAATATAAATATATTCACAAAACCCTCTGCCAACGAAATATGCATTGTTATTTACAATATCTACAAATTTATGTTGAAAACCTTTGTCCACGAAATAACAAACAATCTGAAATTAATTAATGATTAATTAAAACATTTTTATTTGCTTTAAAATAAATAATAAATATTAAATTAAATTCTATATATAACATTTTCAAATAAATTTTTAACAGAGTCTACATAGTTTTTTTTTTTTTTTTTCATCAAAATACTTTATCAATTTTATGTTGATTTAAAAACAAAAAAAAAATAGTACTGTTGACACTGTCACTTGCAAATTGGCTTTTTGTAACAATAATAAACTCTTTGTGATAGTAGCCAAATTTTTTTTGCAGTTTTTTTATTTTTTTTATTTTTTATATCGGTAAATTTTTCACGTTGTAACTAGTAAGCCTTGTGCGTTGCCATGGTTTCTATAAAACGACGTATATATACACACAAAATATTCGATTCGACGTCCAATTCGAGGGACGCGCGTGCGTCCATGTAACATAAATTGCCTCAAGTTATATTTTCTTTTTGAACCCTCACCTCTAAGCCGCTTTTCTTTTTTTCAAATTTTTTTTATTTATATTTATTTACCCTTTTTATCTGTTGAATTTTCACGTGGATTGGCATACGACATGTGCTCAAACACATCAAATATATAAGTGTCAACATCACAATGACTCATTGTTGAATATAAAATTATTTTATATTTTATTTTTCATTATATCGTAGCGTTCAAGGTGTGCCATTAAAAATTTACTACCGAGAAAATTAAATGTCAAGCTGTTGATAATAAAAATAGTAAAAAATAAAATTTTCCAGTCTAATAATCTTGAGGATAATTGTATTTTAAATAAATTATAATTAAATAGTATTATTTAATTTTTTTTTCCTTTTTTACTTGTTAAAATATGTATAGAGTAAAAAATATTTTCAAGTAAGATAATAGAACTTGTTGGAATTTTTCCCTGGTGCATTCTTCAGATGGTAAAAGACACCAAACGATCCCTCGAGAATATTTCACGTGATCTCAATATCAAATTCTATATACAGAAGGAATCACTCGAGTCGCTACCCTAATCATTAGTCGTATCTATCCGACTTGTATCACAAATTATAATGATCCATATCTTCTGGGTTCATACCGTAAATAAATTCCCACAAAACATCTCATATCTCTTACAGTTCATGAATTAATTTAACTAATTGAAAATTTAATGAACGTAAATTAAGAAATATTAAATGAAAAAAAATAATAAAAACTTTTTTAACAAACAAAAGTTTTTAAGTTAAAATTGATATCAATATGTATGTTTTATCATCATCTATCTATATAAGTTCATATCTATCGACTTTTTTTTATTACTTTTTATAAATTTTTATTTTTAATCTTTTCATTTCGTTTTCTTTTCAGTGTAATCCTCTTTAATTATCCTCCAATCACTCGGGCTTGCACTTACTTGCCACTTCTGTGTCGGCATTCATTTTTCGTCTTAGCTGTTATTTTAGCTCTCTCTATATATTTACTTTCAACTAGTTTTTTCTTTTTTTTTTTTTAATTTAATTTTATTTTTTTAATCGCTTTTTATCCAATATTACTTGCAAAATAAATTCAATAGTTTTATAACTGGAAGATCTCTGCACAAACGTCCATTAAAGTGCTTTTCCATCATTATAAATAATAAAATTAAACTTGTCTCGTTTTGTTTTTTTTTTAAATAATAATAAATTATTACAATTAGAATTTATTTATTATAACTATGTTTATCATCACAAGCTGTGTAATAGTATATTTTACATTTTGTATTATTCGAATGAATATAATATTATTTTTTATATTAAATAAATATAATTTCATATTTTGTAAATGAGTTGATGGACAATTTTGGTCGAAGTATTATTAGCTTGTTTGACCAGATTGTTTATGCATTTATCGTTTACTTTGACGGGTTACGAAGCTTAATTTGACACGTAAATGCTTGAAATAGAAATTTAGAATAGTTGTAACTGGAATCAATGTCATTCAAATCCAGATTTACAGTTCAAATTCAATGTTTAATATATTCAAAGGTTGAACATATATATTCATATCGAATAGACACTTGATTGAAGTATTTTGAGGGTAATACCACTATGAAAATAAGTTGATATTTTATAATTTAAAGGTCTTTCTAATAATGACAAAAATAAAAATGTCAACTACAATTTTATATATACAATATTTACAAAAGGTTAAATAGAGTACTTTTGGTGTAAAATTAAAATCGTTTTTTAAATGATATAAAAACTTGGCTAAAAATATAGAAAGGATCATTTATAAATTTTACAAAATACTTGAAAATAGCAGAAAGGAAAAAGTTATATATTTCTTAAAGCTTTGCATCTAGATTATAATTTAAAATATATATATATAATATTTGTCATTTTAATTAAAGAATTTTAGTAGTGCAAAGAGCAATTGACCAAGTCTGAGGATGCGAAGAATTTTGAACGTTAAGAAACAAAGTTTGAGAAAGAATTTAAAAACTTTAAGATAAAATTTGTAGGGTCTGAGGTGACCACAGTGTGGTTTAGAAGGTGCTAGTTTTATTTATTTATTTTTTTTTCTTATTTTCTTTTTGACTTGAAATTTTACTTGATTTTATTCGTGGTGATGGTGTACTCACTCAACGATGGTTGAATTCTCTATTCTTCGTTCAACTTGTCGGAAACTTGTTCCTTCTTCTCGATGCAATGTCTATCACTATTTTCTCCCTTATTTTATTTCTTCATTTTTATATATACATGTATTGTATATCCATTTCAAAGCAATGAGAATATAACTAACTCTGTCTTTTATATACTTTTCCCACACACAATATACTTCAAATAAAAAATAAAATAAGAAAAAATTCTTTGCGATAGATTTTATCCTGCAATTTTTCACAAGTGATCACCAAACACATTTATTTTTTATAAAAATATACTCTCAATGATTTTATAGAAATATAAAAATGTGTATCATTTTTACTGTTATTAAATTTATAAAAATAAATAAATAAATAAGAATATATATTTTCATTATATTTTATAAATATAAAATTTATTTTCACATCAATTTTCTTATCATTTTATTTTTTGAAATTTATTTTACTTTTAATTCGAGTAGTTTTTATTGCTATAAAAAAATTCGAGGTGAAAAATATCGTTAGAGGGAAAAAAAAAAAGGATAATTCGTTTCCAACGAGTTTTAATCCATTGGACTAATATATATCTTACGTTCACGTATTGAGTCTTATCTTTTTTTTTTTTTAGCAATTTTTTTTACGTGCTTTTTGCCTTTGGAGTATTTATAATCTCAAGCCTCTGCGCGTTTCGACTAATCAATGATTCAACCCAGCAATTACGAAGGCGCCTCAAAAATAGTCTTATATATTTCTAGACTTTTCCATGTGATTTTCTCTCTTTTTTTATATTCACGCCATTCTAACATGACTACCCTCGTCTTGTTTTACTTCCCATCAAGTAGATCACTTTTTTTTACCCTTGTCTTTGAAATATTTAGGATAATCAAATCTTTTCTGTATACCAATCTCTTTGTTACTATTTTGAAATTGCATCTGTATCCATCAATAAACTTTATTATGTATATATAAATGAAAATAGTGAAAAGTTTTTTATCTCATCCCACCGTCTCTACATAAGCTAAGCATTATTTTTCCTTGGAAAAAATATAATTCATCTGTTCAATCGATTTATTTTTCAAAATTTCTTATCATCTAATTTTTAACTGCTGTAATATTTGCATCATTATTTGTCTTTAGTCGTTTGAAAATTATTAGTTTAGTTGTATAATATTTTTTTGAATAAAGATATTGTTATTAAAAAAATAAAAAATATGACACGACATCACAGAAAGGCATCTTATTTCATTCAGCGAGAGAGAATTTATTTTTCTTTTATTAAAGATGAAAAAGAAAATAAAATAAAAATGTACACTGCTTTTGGCGCATATTCCAGGTGTACAAGGCATAAGCATATAGCGTTGTTGGCACACGAAAAAATTTCAACGGAATTCATTTGTACACTGGTAAAGAGAAAAAGCTCTCATCCAAGCACGACCCTTTTTTTTCTCTACTTTACTTTTTTTTTTTTTTTTTTTTTTTTTTTTTGTATTTATATGCTGTTCTTATATTTCATATTTTTTATTTGCATTTTTTTGTCGCGCCTTTACCTCAAGATATACATTCTTGAAATATAATTTGAAAATAAAACCAAAAAAACAAGAAATAAATGAAGAAAATAATAGTTTGAAATACAAAAATAAATATAAAGCTTTAATTAATTTATTAATTTATTCATCTTGAGTAATAATTTTGTTGTCGCAAAATATCATTTGATTAAAATGCGTAGAATACGACTCTCATGCGCTCGGTTAAATAAATTGTAATTAAAAATCCTATAATAGTACATTGATATAATAATTGCACATATGAAATATAATCCGACATAATGTAATAAGAAAAATTAATTAAAAAAATTACTATTTTAATCAATATTTTTTTTAAATTTCAAAAAACAATTAAAGTTTGACTGCATACAATGTACAAAAGCGTATGAGCACTAAGTGACATAATTCAAGTATAATCTTGGCATTGCGGTTTTTAAATCATGCTCAAGAAGTTTAATCGATTTATACATTAAATTTCTGACACAACGATAAATGTGAAAATAAATTTTGGCGTTGATTTTATATACTGTGTAGGCATATTCGATACATTACTGGTCATGAGTTGACCACATTGCACTGGATATGCACTTAATATACATATGTAATGCCAAGTGGGCAATGTTTACATGTGTGTATGTGTAACCAGTGACTAACGATTACGACCCAAGTCTTGCTGACATATATACACAAGAAATAAATCTCAAGTAAGCATGGTGACACACGCAGCCAATATGTGCTGAGAATGTAGAACTTGCTTACATCTACTTTGCCAAGTTATGCATAAATCTCAAAATGATTAATTTAATATTTTTATTTTTCAATTCCAACAATGTTTAATCATTAAATTAATTTTCACAAAATTTATCATTTATATTTTTTCTTATTTTTTGTTTAATTATCTTACTGAAAGCTAAATTGTTTTTTATTTTAAAAATTAAATAAAGTTTGTTAAATAAATAGGGCAGACAAAAATCTTGGCTTTTTTTCTATGATAAAAAAGAAAATTTATATTCATTTTTTTAATCAATAATAACAAAATATTATATTAAAATTTATTATATTTCTTTGTAAAGTATAATATATATTTTATTGAAATATTATCCTTCAATATTGTATTTTCTTATTATCGTCAATGTCAGTTTATCCGGATTTAGCATGTTTCATATTGTGTCACGCAAAATAATAAAATAAATATATAAAATAACAATAATAATAGTAATAATAAATCAGTTGAAGCAGATGCAAAAAAAAATATATATATCAGATTTCATCTTGTAGCTTTGTGTCTAGTCATTTTTGGCTCAAGTCAATGTTGTTCTACTTTGATCGTTTATATTTATTTTTATTATTATTGTTTAAGTTTTATTGTCTCATATATGTGACTGCTTGTTTATTTATTTATTTTTTTGTTTTCAAGTATACATATATATATATAAGTGTACGTTGAGTTCTAGTCTTGCCCAGACTTTTCAAAGTCGTTCACCTGCCGTCACTCAAACGTACAAAGCCCATTAGTCTTTTTCTTTTCTCTGGGGAAATAGAAGTAAAAGTAAGAGAATTGAGGGGGAATAGTGTATGTCTACCAAGAAATTGAGACAAGGGAAAAATAAATATAAAATAAAACAAAAAGTAAGGTGACAAGAACACAAGATTAACCAAAGTACAGTATTTTTTTTTTTTTTTTTTTTTATATATACTAAATATAATTGAAAAAAAAAAGCGAAACTTTATTAATTATTGATCAATCTGTTGACTGAAAAATAAATGAATAAAGTAATAAAAAATAAAATAAAAATTATTGTTTGATACGCAGGTAGTTTGTCTTGATTAACAACATGACTAATGACATGAATTTTGCATGTTTGATGCAGATATGGTAGAGGAGGGTTAAAAATTTTAAATTTGCGATAAAGTCACTTTTCACACTTGGTGCGTTTACAAGTCAGTTCACCCAGAATTTATGTGCATCTATCCTACAGTCCTCGGAAATGTGAGGGTGTGATAAATTAGTCGAGCCTTCATAAACATTTTACAGCTGTTGCCGACACCCCGATTTTCAACTGGTCCCTTTTTCCACCCTCTCATTGCCTCTCTCACACTTTATTTTATTCACCTCATATAATTTCTTTTCTTTCTAACCCATCAACTAAACATATATATTACTCTTTTGTCATGTTCTCTCTCTGTCTTGATTTTCAACCTTATACCACTTTTATCTTTCTCATAATGCAAAATATTCTGGCATCATCTTGGTGAGCCCTCATAAACCATTTCTTTGTCACTCATCATTTATTTCTATATCACCTCAAATTTATTTACAATAAATCTCTGGTAATTAATTTTTATAATAATTATTCTGAAATTGATTTATTTTGTTGAAAATTTCACGACAATTTCATTGATATTTTAAATTATATTTTAAACTTTTATTGCAACATAATTTAGTTGAGTAAAAGTTTATAATATTATTAAATGGCTAATGAAAATATTTGAAAAACAAATATATGATTCAAGAGACAATATAATTGTCAATGATGATATTACGAATGAAAATAATAATATATACGTATATATCTCGAGTAATAAACGCTGTGTGGTAATAATTAATTAACAAGAACCCATGTCCATAGAGAACGACAGAGTATTTGTGTATGCTTTTGTATAGCAAACAATGTTGGTTGTTTTATTTTATTGAAATACCCTTTCTCAAAGTATTTAAGCTGGAATTTTGAGCTTAAATAATATTATTCAAGTTAATTAAATTCATAAGGATGTGCAGGTGTATTGATACGACATGGTCACACTAAATTCAAGTCTTGAGAATATATAGTCTTGTACAATACATAGTACATAATTTAAATATATATATGTACATAAAGGTGTCTATGTAATCCTTCAGTTATGTGCTTTATGAAGTCGGTTCTTAACCGCACAACAGTTCATGAAGAAATATAAATATTGTAAAAAAATTTCCAAGATAAAAAATGAAATATATTATGATAAATTTGAAAAGCTCAGGTAGATAAGAAATTTATATGCACACATATACAAACTCACATAAATATATATGCATATTTGTATGCATGCTGATGCTTTTATTAGATTATTTTAAGAATGCATAAAGGCAATGGGTATTTGTTTAATGTTATATACCTATATCATGCATTTTGCTGAACGATCACGACATGCTTTATTCAAATAGACAGTTAAACTCAACGTTAATGTACTGAAAGTATATTTTTTTAAAATAATATATACACGACGCGTTAAACACACAATGCCAGTAGAGGGGTCAAACAACTAAAAAAAAAAACGGGGTAACTTGGAGGAGTTTAATTGGCTAATTTACATCTCACTTGTGGGGGATGATTTAAGAAAAGTATTTTTTTTAGGGGGGTTTATAACAGGTTTTGGAAGAGTTTAATTGGCTTGTTCACATACTCGCGGGGAAGATTTAGGAAGGGATATTTTTTGGGGGGGTTTTTCGCAGCTCTACTGTCATTTGATTTTTCGTCAGTCAAAGTGTAACAGTGATCCAGTGCAGTGCAGTGAAGTGAAGTGAACCCCCAGTGACTAGTGAGGTGTAGTGTTGTGTTTTTTAACTTAGTTTATTCTTCGGACTCTGTTTTTTTTTCGGACTCTGTTTTTCTTTCGGACTCTGTTTTTTTTTTGAACTCTGTTTTTTTTTTCAACATTTTTTTTTTTTTTTTTTTTTTTTTTTTTTTTTTTTTTTTTTTTTTTTTTTTTTTTTTTTTTTTTTTTTTTTTTTTTTTTTTTTTTTTTTTTTT
>JAPYYR010000893.1:0-31911 GCA_030523065.1 Aphidius colemani | reverse complement strand
AAAATTTTGTTTATTTAATATTTTATAAACAAAAGCTTCGGTTGACAAATAAAAATATCCATAATATTCCTTGTTAGTTACTTAATCAACTAGACAAATCTCAAAGATTTCCTATTTTGCGTTTTCCTGTGAAAAATTCAAGACTCTCTATAGGCGAGACAATACATATGAATTTTTTTCTCAATGTTCTTGATTTTTTTACCGGTCTTTTAAAGGAAAAATTTAAATGAAAATAATACAAATAAAAAATAGATAAAATATCAGATTCCGATATAAACATGAGCAATTTTTCAATAAGCTATGGTCATCAGACGTCAAATATGTCGTCTTGGACCCTTTGAAGAATCGATTAGCCAGACAGATAATACGATAGCAAAGTGAAATCACGAACTATCATCTTTATATATCATAAGCTTGTTCATTCACCCAACTTTAGCAAGACCATTCGAAATAAATGAAAAAAAAAAAAACGAAAAACACTAACTCTATTATCAAGAATTTAATTTAAACAAAAAGTATTAAATATTTATAAATATACAGAAAATATTTTTGTATTGCATCGTGGATTACGTATATAGATTCTTGTAAAACAAGTTTCATTTTATTTAAAAATATATTTATAAATAAATACATATAAAAATTTTTTTATGTATTCATTTGAAACTTGAAATTTCCCTCTCAAGATAATCATTGATTTCGATACATCAGAATCACCCGGGGCATGTTATACATACATATAAATAAATATTTTATAAATCTATTTATATCATTCAATTTTTTTTTAATAACCAGTGCAATTGATCTCTTTGGAAAAAAGAAAATATGACTTTTCATGTCGCATGATATTTCTTTGGATTTATTTACGACAGAAAAGTTTTTTTTTTTTTTTTTTTTTCACATTTTATTTAGAGGGTAATATCTAGAGCTTTGGTAGTAATTTTACTAAACTTTTCGTTTTAATTTCTCCAGTTTTTTAAATTGAATAATTAAATTTTTTCATCGATGAAAATTTGAGCAATATTTTTAAAAAGAAAGTCATTTTTCTTATGGAGGAATCTATCTTTATATCTTTGAATTTTCTTTGCAACTTATCTCTTATATTCAAAATAAAAATAAGATTATGCACACATGTGTCACAAATATTAATGTCATATATAAGGAATTTAAAAATAACACCATACAGGTTATTTATAGCCAATGAAGACAAGATTTGCAGTAACATCAACAAGAAGCCAATGAACTAAAACTTCAAGATAAACAAAGAAGCAAAAAACTAAAAAAATAAAAGATACTGCCAACAAAAAAAATAAAATAAGATAACCATGGAGCCAAGTATGATCCAGGTTAGACTCACATTAACATCATGATTCCGATATACACTGAATTTACTCATAGAAATATAAAATAAAAATAAAATGCATGAAAAAGTCATTTGCAATATAAAAAAAAAAAAATATACGAACAAATTCAAGATATTTATTTTTAGTTGTAAAGCTCAAAGAAAATCGCTTGTCTAAAATAAAATTGCATGCTGTTGGTCGACTTGCAAAAGATTAAAACATCTCATAAAAATAATAATAATTATTATAATTATTATAATAATAATAACAAATAGTTTTCAGGGACGAGAAATTGTGTTAGGTTTTATTGCATTGAATAGTATGATGGGGTGTATTATATTAGACGAGAAAAAGATAAATAAATAAATAAATAAAAAATATATAAAAAAAAA
The DNA here is from genome assembly GCA_030523065.1 of Aphidius colemani. Classification (NCBI taxonomy): domain Eukaryota; kingdom Metazoa; phylum Arthropoda; class Insecta; order Hymenoptera; family Braconidae; genus Aphidius; species Aphidius colemani. The sequence goes on along the minus strand of JAPYYR010000893.1, from coordinate 30,179 downwards.
AAAATATAAAGAGATGAAGAAGAAGCAGAAAAAGTGGGTGCATTGCGCCCAGAGCAAGATGGCCTTGAGGTGGACCGTGTGGCGAGGGCAAGGACGATCATCGGTGGTAAATAAAATAAAAAAATTATTTTATTTACTGCACTTTTTTTTTTTTTTTTGTTATTTTGAAAATTTTATTAACATTAAGCTACTATCAAATAGGTGATATATAAAAAATGTTGCAACAAAAGAAGAGGAAAAACAAAGTGTCTAGGAAAATTTTTACACAGCGAGGTAAATAGAAAACCGCACCCACGTTGTTGGCTAGCTTTAACAAATCAACAAATGAGATTTAAAAATAAAAATAATATGTAAGATTTTATAAGCTTGTGGTAAAAGTTTCACATTGCGTGTTTATCGCACAAGCGTTGTGTAATGGCAATATCTATATAGACACTGATGCAGATGGTGATTGGCCTTGCTCAAGGCCAGGGTTAATGACTCGTTTTTTTTTTTATTCTATGTATTTTTTTATTTTATAATATTATATTATTTTTTTTATATTTATTTTTATTCTATAGTGTTAGTAAAAGGTTCATGCTGAACTAGTATTATGGCAAATGGAGAATAAAGAAATCACAGCTGGTGATGATAAGAATATGAGGGTGTGATATAATACCAAGTGGATGTGTGACGGGTCCAGATGTTTCACAATATTTATCTGGTCATGACATGTCTCGTTTACTTGTTTGTGTTTGAGTTTCAATTCAATAACCTAACATGAAGAGTTCAACTTGAGTCAAAAAATATATATATCTCTTCAAACGTCTTGAGAATATTGAGAAATCTAGTCTTGAGTTTATTTACTAAGGACAATATCATAATTTTTTTCGCGACAGCAAATAAAACGTACACGTGGATTTTTTCTTTCTTTGCAATATCACACATTTTGTGTGACCATGAAGTAAAATACATATACCAACAAATTAAATTGCTAATTATTGAGTTTTTTATTTTTTTCTATTTTTATATTTGAAAATATTTGACTGGGAGTTTTTTTTTAATTGCAGAAAAATTTAATTTTTTAAACAGTGTGACTTTGTGGGTTGTGAAATATTTATGTATATTTTTTTTCTCACAAAGAAAAATGTAAAAAAATCAAAGCTAAAGTTTTGGCAAATAAGTAAAATACAACGAAACGACTGAAATAATTGTTCCTCAAATTTGGTTAGAAATAATCATGACAAGAAGAAAAAAAGTAACTTTTCTTTAGAGAATAATTTTCATTCAATTCAGGAATCACTTTGATTTTTATTTTCCATTAAAAGATGATGACTTATAATGATTGCACTTGACCCATCATCATTATAAACTAAAGAGCAGTATATATCAGGTTAATTTATATCAAGGGAAAGTCAATATAAACGATAAAACGTTGACGTGATTCATGCTATTTTCATTCAGTATATTTTATCAAGGCTTAAATCCATAAAAGTATTTACAAGAGAATCTATTTTCAAGTTGACCTTATGGATAAATCATTGTCGTTGGCAGTAAGACCTTAACCGGAAATAATATATATAATATATTTTATTTTTTCTATATTTTTTTTATTTTCTTATTCTGTATCATCATCGTTTAGTATGTGATTGACGAGTTCTATGAGAATCTTTAGAGGAAATCTATTGAATTACATTTACGATATACTAAATTGTCATACGTGAAGAAATAACTTTAAATTCCAAGATAAAGATGATGATGATGATGATGAGGACAACGCACTTTATACAAGTACCAATTTATCAGCAATACTTTAACATTGATTGTTAAACTTTAGGCAGTAGTTTAAATACAAGATGTGCATTTATATCGATCCATTAAATAATCCATCTAACTAGTATTCTATTGGCAAACTGTTATTTCTACTATAAAATAATAATACTTTCAACTTGTTAAATTTTAATACTCAAAATTCCAAAATAAATTAAAAAAAAAAAAAAAAAAAATTACTATCAAAAAAAAATGGTAGAAAAAAATTTTCTTCTTAAAAAAATAATTGGTTGAAAAAAAAAATCTCTTTGGATGATTACAAAATGAGTTAAAAATTTTTGCTTGGTAATTGCAATGATTTAAAAATTGTTGTGTTCAAGTTTGAAAGGTACCGAAATACTTTCTTGTCTTTTTCATCTGAATTTTTTCGACAGGCAATCAAGATCAACTCCTTCAAATGTTTCGAAAAAAAAAAAAAAAAAATTAAATAAGCTTGGAAGAGAGCATCTTTATTTTTTCAGCCCTTTTTTTTTTGATGATGGGCCTCAAAGTATGGGGAAAAAAAAAAACATTATATATACATGTACACATTTGAAAGATGTTTCTTTTCAAGCCCAAATCAGCTTTTGATTATTAACATGATTTCACGATAATACATCACAAGAGCCATGTTTTCAGACACTTAAATTTATTGCTAATATTTTTTTATTTTTTCGATTTAAAATATTTGTAAAATAAAATTAAAAAGAATCATTCAATAAGCTGAAATCTTGATCACCATTATTGTGAATAATCGTGATATGGCTTTTAAATAATTTGCATGAAAAAAAAATAACATTTGAGGTCATTTAATGTACCACAACTGTGAGAATAAAATGAAGTTACAGGTGGTAAAATGATGAATGTTTTAAATAAAAATTAACCAAAGGCAAAATGCTATAAAAAATCTACATTGTATGTATGAGTTTGTGAAAATTTAAAGATGTATTTGTACCCTCTGATCTTGAAAAAAAAAAAAAATATTTAAACGTATTTGTACACACACAAACAATGATGATATTAACAACTTGCTCAATTTGGTATTACAGAGAAATGAAAAAATAATAGTTTTTTTTTGCGGATATCTTTTGAATAAACAGCTTGATCTTGATCAATAAAATATACTCAATTGTTTGTCTTGTACAAACATTGATTTTTTAAAACTATTGACATTAATTTTATCATGTTTGTTGCTAAATGACAAGCGTGGAAAAACATCTATGACCTACTCGGATATTATTTTGGTCATGGACATTAAAGTGATCATGTCAGCAATTATATTATTTTCCCACGAAAAATAATTTTTATTTTTATTTAAATTCTCAAATAAGTGTTCATCTTTTAATAAATTATTTTATCAATTACTCGAAAAAAAAAAAGTCCCAATTATAAATACAACTTTCCTTTGAGAAAATTTTTTTTTTCTTTATATAATTATTTAATTTTTCAAAAGAACGCTACCGTTTGAATTTAAAAAAAGAAAAAGCCTAAAATTAAATCCGTTAGATATAAAAGACACACTAAAATAATAATGCTTATACTCGCGTTAATAATAAATATATCTGGCTGTAGCATTTCCTGTACAAATACGCTAATTGGTATCACAATAATCAACAAAAACTTCCGGAGACCAATTATACTAAACATATCTCAGACTTGCGTATTATTATATTACATACATGACCGTTATAGTAACCAAGACGATTGGATAGTCCTATGCGGGATCATCGACCATAAACCATAAGAAATATTTTAAAATAAATAAAAAATAATAATATTTATATAGAAAACTATTGGCCTCTGAGTCAGGAGCTAAAATAGGTGTTGCTCGAATAATTTATTAAAAAAAAAAAAACCGGAAATGCAATAGTATTAGTCTGTCATTATATTAACCTCATATAATATCAATTATTTGTGAAAAAATATTATATATCTAACATGTTCGTGTGAAGATTAGCCTTTTGATCTTTTAATAACTCAAAAAAAATGAGTTTTCATTTATCAAGATATAATGTAATTTAACTTCAACTTATATATTTAAGTTCAATATAATTTTTGATATACGTCGGTTTAAGTTTAAAATTATAATTTTTATTTTTTTTTTTTTTTTACTATGAATGGTATATTAATTTAATCGGGCGTTGATGGGACATCTCAACAGAAACTTGTTAATACGATGACACTCAGCTATTATCCATTTATAAATTTAAAAAAAAACTAAATTAAATTATATAAACGGTTAAAGGTCATTGAACCAATCAATATAAATACATTTTTTTTTAAATAATAATAATAATAATAATTATATTTTTTAAACGAGTAAACGAGGAGAGATGATTTGAATCTTGGAAGAGATGATGATGGATGTCTATGTAGTGCAAAGGTTGGCCAAGCAAAAGAGTAAGTGAAGCAAAATATCAGGGAAAAAAAAAAAATTACAAGCATGAAGGGAAAAAAAAAATTGAAAGTAAAAAAAAAAAATATATGGAATACGCAACGAGATATACGCTTCTCTCGCCGGGGGGGTTAATTTTACTTATATTTCCCATGCCAAAAGTGGGCAATTTTGTTTTAACCAAAGAAGGGCCTTAATTTATACGCGATAATATAAAATGAATTTCTTGGAAAGGCCCTTTTTGTGTTAAAGCCAAAGAACAAGTCTTATTTTTGACTCAAAAAAAAAAAAAATTATATATTTATATTTTAAATATGCAAATATGTATTAAAAATTTTTATTGATTTATTTTTTTTTTCATTTTTGATTTTGTGAATTGAAAATAAATATATCAAGTCAATAACCTTTTAAGATTAGTCTAGTTGTCATAAGAAGGCTGAGCATTATCGTTTTATTTTCAACTGAAAATTATGATAAAATCATAAGAAGTTAGACGATTGCTAATGAATATTTCTAATGTCTGTAATCTTGGATCATCTACTATTTTTTTTTGCCCAACATATATTTTTCATTCACTAAAAATTAACTACACATTGAATCTTTTCATTATTAATAATATAAATTCTATTTTTCTTTTCTTTTTTGCCTCTGTGTTTTGAATGGTAGCATAAAAAATAATTGAAAAAAAATAAGAAATTCAATTAAAATTGATATGAAAAATTAATCTTTGAAAAGTGTATTATATGTATATGTAATTTAAAAAATGAAATTAATAAATAAATGAGATGTTGTATCACTTAATCATCAATGACAGATTTATTAAAGTTTAGATTAACGACTTCTGAATATTTACTGAATTTGTTACAAGGTAAAGACACTTTCTATTTGTACAAAATAATTGTCAAATTAATTCTTATAAACCGAACAGAATATAAATATCATAATTTATTTTTTAATATTTATAATTGTATCAATAAATTATGATAACTTTTTTATCAATAAAAATACGTAGTTATTTTTCATCTTCAGACAAAAAAAAAAAAAAAGCACCTAACGTATATATTTTATGAATGATGTATATTGTTGTTTTAATAAACACAATGGATTATGATGATTAGACCACAAAATTTATATTCAAAAATGTCTATTACATATAAAAACAATCATCAACTTATTTTATGTCACACTAGACATTTGATAATTCATGGCACAAAGTTAAATCATAAATGACATTTCGTGGTTATTTAAAGTAAATTATTCTTATTTATTTTTTAAAATAATAAAAAATAATATAATATATATTTTAAAATTTACATAAATCAACAAATGTAAATAGGTAATATAATGAAAATTGTTAAAGGTCCATTTCTATTATGATTTGCTGGCAAGAAATAGCTTATGATAATTTAATTATCAAGATTCTATGAATATACTACATGTAAAATTGATTGTTTTCGTTTAGTATATTTAAAATGTAAAAAAAAAAAAAAATTTTTATGTATTTTTGTTAGTGTTTATTTGTTATTTTGCATATTGGTTGACTGATAGGAATGTCCCTGAGGCAAAAATTGCCACAAGACATCAAATTTTATTATTTATTTGTTGCTCTACTTATATCAAGGAACAAATTGATTTTAAAATTTTATGGAACAAAGACTTGACATGACGATGATAATAAATCTTTTGTCACCAAATCACCAATTTTTTCAAGTACGACAAATCGACAATTTTCTTTTTTATGCCATGAAAAAAGATGAAATTTATCAGTTAATGTTGGACATTTAATTGAGCAAAAAAAAAAAGAATTCTCAACTATAACTCATAACAGGATATATCACGTCAAGTTTCCACACCCTGAGTAAAATAAAAATAAAGGTTCCAAGGTCGTGACGATATTAATAAAATAAAAAAAAGATAAATATTCTTTGGAAAAACTATCGAGAATGAAGAAACACGCAGGGAATTAGTGACGAGAATTTTATCTAATGATGAGGATAATAATAAATCCAACATCAAATAAGAAAACTAAAATATATAGTGTGATATTTTCAATCGTGCCAAGTTGGCCAACAGGTTCACACCAAGTTCAACGCAACAAGAAACTTGTATAATCACAAGTTAAGGGTCATGGGTGCGTCTAATACCGTACGTTATAACTTGTCAGGGTCAATTTATCCTTCAGGGTATTAAACGCCCTCGTCACTTGACGACCTAGAATTTTCTCATTGAGGCCAATTGTATACTAATGTCTCTAATTTTTTCATTTTTTTATTTACATCTTATTTTTATGTATATGAATAAAAAACTTACCTTTTAGCTGAGTAGTTTCTATTGCAAACATGTTTAGTGCAAGCAACTGTAACAATCGAGTCCCCGGAAGTGGTAAAGGCGTATGTTGCAATAAAGCTCTAAACTCACGCAACATCTGAATAGCTGCTTCTTGGAATGTCTCCATTCTGAAAAATAAAAAAAAATAAAATTAATATAAATACATTGATAAATAATTAAAAATATATAACTAGTTTTTTTTTTTTTTTTTTTCTTTAATTTGCAAATCAAATAATGTATCTATTTATATACTGAGAAAGTTGTCATTATAAAACAGGTAAAATGCATAGTATCTGTATAAACAGATACAGATTCATTTGAAATGTACTTCTAATAAGTAAACGAGTTTTATACGTCACATGTTATGGTTTATTTTATATCTGGTTTATTTTTTTTACATCACAACTTGATATTACGCTCAAAATATTTCGAACAAAATAATTTTTCAAAGTAAGAATTTTAATTTTCTAATCATCTTTAGAAACCTAAAATATATTTAATATATAAAATATAATTATAAAGTATTAATTTTGATATTGTAAAGTTTAAATAACAACTAAATTTTGTCTCAAGAAAAATAAATAAACCATTGTAATTATTTTTCCTATTTTTAATTGAAAATTTAAATATCTAAAAGCATAGGTTTATCATTAACAGATAAATTTATTATTTTAATTATTAAAAATAATAATTAAATTGGATATGTCCGTGATATTTCAACTGGTATATTTGATTTTTGATAAATGATTAAAAGATTTGAAATTATTTCCTGATTATTTAAACTTGTTTAACGAGGTATTTCAGTCAGGATAGTAATAGAACATCTTTCAACATGATGAAGACTTCTGTTAGTTTATATATATATATTCTTGATATATTTTTTTTTATTTTTCTGATAGTTTACCCTTCAGAAATTAAGTGGCGTGGTCAGTATGGCGTAACGCCTATCTTCAGTAGCGTAAATTCCTCTTAGTAAATTGTGCCTGCTGCTATAGTAGCTAGTCAGTAAGCAAGCAAAATCATGATGATTTCTCATTGAGTTTTTAATAGAAAAAAAAAAAAAAAAATAGATAAAGATGGTAAATAAAATAAAAAAATTTTAATATACATAGAAAAATATGTTGTAGACATGAAGAAAATCCTGAGGAAATAACCAATTGGTTCATATATCTCTACACCCATGGAAAAAACATTTTAAAAAAATTGGATTAACTCGAACTATAACTCTCGTAGTATAGAAGTTGTTTGTAATTAGGATAACGGAGAGACCGGCTACTAATATCGTTTTACACATTATGGCAATATTACTTGATATAAGTTGGTATGACTTCACCCCATAATAATACAGCTTTTCCATCATCGCCATTTTCAATGTTGTTTTAAATTCTTCTGTTATTATTTTATAGCAAACAACAATTTTACGCCGACAATTTTTCTTTCGTTTTTATTGTTTGACTTTTGGTTTTATTATGTCAATATAGTTTTATGTTGGGAAATACTTTTTTTTTCTTTTTAAACCACATAAAAATGTCTCAAGTCGAAAAAAGCAATTTGTAAATTGAAGAAAACTTGTTCTCTATAAAAGAAAAGCTACTTTTTTCTTGTTGTAGTATTTAGTTTCAACTAAATTTGTAAAACAATTATTTCAGTAGTTGTAATTGCTTCATTTTCATGTAGTTTGTCGGTTTTTTTTGCTTTGAAAAAATCATCAATCGAATAAATAGTTGCTGTACTTTGATAAAGTTCAATAGTCTCTGTACCTAATCAAGTTTTCTTTATGTTTACGCGATATAAACAGATCAAAAATATTTTTAGATTTAAATATTGAACAAGTGAGTATAAAAATAAAAATCCATAATGTTGTATTGAAGTCGAAATGACAAAATTATCCATGGATAACTCAAGGCTTCAGCAAAAAAAATATAAATATGATTAAAAAAAAAAAAAAAGGTAATCAGTCCTTCCTAATCTGTGTATATATCTATATATAATTTGGTTGAATGGGATAACGAGGTCTTCACGTTATATGCCGCGGCGAAACGAATGATAAAATGTAAAGGATTTTAATCCAAGCTACTGACTATATTCTCTCCTATCATTCTTTACATAATTTCTTTTTCTTTTAATATATTTTTTTTGTTATTTAAAATTCAACTTCTTTCTCTTCTTTCACTCATGAGATTCACTCAACATTGCACACTTTGCTATCTATACCAGCTACACCGCAATGTACGGTATATTTCAGTATAGTACACAACCCAAGTTATACATTACTACTACAGATGAATTCCCACAGCCCCAATCACCAACAGAAACCAGCAACACACATGGGATATATGTATGTTCAGTGGCAAATTTACGAGATGTAACATCTCACTTGTGATATCTTATAACTCGTCAGGTAAAATGTTACTTATAATCTGGGGAATTCGTGAGGTAAAACCCAGGGGCAATATATGTTATCTCAACAAAACCAATGATTCATTTGAATCAATCTGAATCACCTTTTTTCAACCAACTCATATATGATTTTTTTTTTATGAAAAAAATATACTAGAATTGACTTGAAAAATTTCTTTCTTTGCAATATTTTTTAGTTTAAAAAAAAAACAATTCTTAAAAGCGTTCTACAAAAATTATGTTGCTGATATTAATAAAAGTAGCACAGATATTTTGTTTTTTTTTTTCAAAAATATCATTGTCATTTATTTTATTGTTTTTATTGTCGTTGAATGATTGGTTGAACGATGTGTCCAAGTACCGTTATAGAACATTATGCCAAGCTTGGTACATAATCGTGTCCTAAGGACTTTTGATCGAACCCGCCGAATGTGGGAACATCCAAGGATGGAAGTGTTAAGTTAACTTATAATAGAATCTCAAGCTAGCTTTACTAGGACACGCTATTATATATTTTTTTTTTTNNACAAAAAAAAAAAGATAAATAAATAGAAAAAAAAACCGTTGGCTTAACACTTGAAAGAATCCTTTTAAGGATATTTTCCTGCAGCATATAAGCATTTTTAAAAATTTATTTTCTTATTTTTTACAATCAAGGGATAATTATTGTCCAAGTTATACGATCCTAACTATAACCATCTTATATGGGTCATTTAAAATACACCTCAACAACATCACGGATATTCAATATACAAAAAGATCGTTATTATTGAATAATAATAATATAGATTTAAAAAAAAATATAATATTAATAAAATAAATTACAAGAAAAACTGTTAATGTAAGATGTAAGATTCGTTGGGAATTTATGATTTCAAATCATTCGTGTTATAACCACCTTGAAACCCTTTTAATAAGGCCGCCCGTTAGAATTATCTTGGCTATCTTGTTCGAATACATTTATTACAAAATATTATTATTATTTAATTTATGTTTTTTTTTTTTTTAAAAAATATTAAATTATTATTTATTTAATATTTTTTTTTTCATTTAAATCTGAGCATCAACACTTGTATTCAATTAGGAGCGATAAAAGTGCCCTAATTACCACGACTTGATATAATATTAACGGTCGTTATCAATACCCGGAAATTCAATCGAATGAGTTACCAGTTTGTTGATTAGCTAGACATTTTTTTTTTTTTTTTTCTAATAAAATAATAATATTTTAATTCATCAATATAAAATTATTACTAAAAAATATAAAGATTGAATGATTTTTAAACTCGAGATTATTTTTAATCATTCAAATTCAATAAATTTTTTATACAAGACAAGTTTTTCTTGTCTAAATAATTTATTTTTTATATCCAAGAAATTTCTTTGAACAAAGTAATTAATTTAAGACCTTTATTTTTTTTATTATTCAAGAATATATATGATAAAAAATTTTAATGCAATATTTTATTGATTTCAATGTATGAAGATTCTTTGTAAATATATCTCAGTAAAATTCCAACTATAATTATTTGCTTGCTATTTTCTACAAAAGTCATAAAATCCCTGAATCTAATTATACAAAGCGGCACTCTATTTAACATCTAGCTCTATTTTAAATGATTTTTTTTAAACTTTTTCTTGTCGGCAAAACACTGAGCTTTTTAAAAAAAAAAATACTAAAAATGGTAGTTAGTCATTAGAGATATTTTAAAAAATAATTTCTTGCAAAAGCAAACATGCACACACCAAGATAGTAATAACTTTATTTAACCATCTTAACACGTAAGCATATAGTCAAAGTAGTAGACAGTAGAAAAGAAGACATTATTAAAGATGCGTGTGACTTGTTAAAACTAGTGTTTATAAATTCACAAACGTGCAATCTACAATAACCCATGTTTTAAAATCTTAATAATCTACACATAAAATTGTTAAATTCACATGTTTTTTTCATTCAATTTAAATTATTAATTCATATAATATTATATTAAAAATATTCAACAGTAACATCTTTGTCGGTAACGTCTGTATATTTATGATAAACTCAAGTATTCAATTTAATAAAAAATAAAAATTTAAACAAGTGTTGTTATTAAGTGTTCATTTTACTTTTCATTATATTATTTTTATATAATAATTATATATGATTTTTAACACAACAAAAAAGGTGTCAGTTTTAATGATATTTAAACAGCAGGATATCATGTATGAAAATTAATAAAAATTAAATATATTTATATTTGTTAATAACTCGTTTTGTAAAATGTAAAAAAAAAAAAAATGTGTTTAATTTATAAAACATTGAATATATTTAATATTATAATTTTTAAACAATTTAATATTTAATAACGGTATTTTAGCAACATTGTGGTCAATAGTGTGGTATTAACATCACCGTGGTTGATCATAGATCATAACTAAGTGTCATGAGATTTAACCCATGTGTGCTAAATCTCGTGGGCTCAATGAATACAACATAATCATTGTTTTTTTATCACTAAAATGCCAAAGGCATTTTGGTCTTCTCAAATCATTATACATATATAAAAATCCTCAGCCTCGTTATGTTTCTATGTGACTAAACAGTTAGAAATATAAATAAATAAATAAATAAAAATTGATAATTATTTAAATGTCAAAATGGATCTATATATTGTCATTTTAAATTTGTATTTTTATTTCAACAATTATTATTTGTTGTAATAAAATTACAGTTTAATATTTAGCTATTATTTTTGAGGATACATTTGCCTATTTTTTTTTATCTAAAATAAAAAAATTATCTGAAGAAAATTGATGAACATGAAGAATAGAAAAACTTATGGACATACTACCCCATTATCATCATCATCATCATCATCACCACACTTGTTTTTCCATACGTTTTTTTTTGTCAAGTTTTAAATTTATTTTTTTATCATCTTTCGCGTTTCAACTTGAATTAAAGATGAACGATAAAAAATCGCAGATATGTGTAGAGATGAAGATGGTTTTTTTTTTTGGTTTGAAACAATTTTTTTTTTTTCATTTTTAAATTTATTTTCTTCTTTAACAACGCGATACCACGAAGCGACACGATCTTCACAAGACCATGTACCCTCTGGGTGTGGATCCAGACTCGTTTTGTTTTTCCATCCTGACGTAGATACCTTCTGATGCCTTTTTGATACCTTATATTCCCTTGTCTCTCTCATCCTCTCTCATCTACTATTGTTGATGCATTTAGCGTGTAAGAATTGTCGGTTAAAATTTTTTTTTTATATTATTTATTTATTTATTTGCCGCAAAACTTTAGACTTCGACAGTGACCACGCGAGAGTCACTGACAACAAGATACTTTATTGCAATGTGAAAAAGAACCCGCGTGTCGATATAAATTTTCTTCTGTCGCCTGACTGAAATTCTTCAATTTTTTTTTGTTTTTATTTCTATTTTATACCTCACTTTCTTATAAATATTCCTTTATATTTTATTTTTCCATTTATATATAGATAATAAATATATTTTCTATATATAGAATTACTTTTGACGTATATTTGTTATGAAAATATAAAATTAATAAAGATATATACTTAATGTAAAATTACAGATATCATGTAAAATGTCTTGGTAATAATATTTATGAAGATATACAAATAAAATAACCAAACACTTAATGTTTGAAGCATTTAATTTTATGATGGTAATATTGCCGCCAAGAGTATCATTGCATATACATTTGAAATAACCACTACTACTTAAATAATATTCAACAAAATCTTATTATTTATTACGAGGTTATTTTAATAATAAAAAAAATATATATATCTTGTTTTATATTTGCAAAAATAATATATTAATAGAACAAAAAAAAATATATGCAATCTGATAATGATCCAGTCAATTATGATAAAAATGATAGAAAAATAAAATCAGTATGTTGGATAGTTCAAAAAAATTTGTCAAGTTTAAACCAGGGTATATAATTTCCTATCAAATATTAATGTTAGTATATAAACACTATCACCTCTATGTTAATAATTTTTAAATAAAAAAAAAAAAAAAAACATCATAAATAATAATTCATTATTTATAGTGATTATTTTTAGAATGTTGTTTACCCCTAGAGGCGACAGAAACTACTTACAAGCCTGTTAATCGTAGTGATTCGTTCAAATTGTCGCATTCAAGAAACTCATACCAGGCACACTATAATGTGTATATAAATATACTATGTTGGTATGCAAAAATAAAAAAAATAGAAAAAGAAAATGATAACTCTTTTCTTGAAGACATTCAGAAAGATTTCATGTGTGTAAAAATAAAATAAATAAATATAAACAAATGAATAAATAAGTAAAGAGTCAAATGCAAATGTCTATAAGACACGAAGGAACTTATACATATACTTATTTAAGACATTACAATCTTGCAATTGGCGCCACTATTAATTTTTTTTTTTTTTTTTAAAAACTATTAGCTCGCTACTTTTATAAACGCCAAGTAAATTTTCTATTATCCCTTCGTTTCCATATTTAATTAACACTTTCTTCTTTTTTTATATTAAAATTTATTTTATTACGATGTTTTGCATTTTTAATATTTATTTTCAATCATCAAGGCTATGATAGTAATCGACTATTAAATGATGCACATTGGCGCCATTATTCTGACACTTTGATGGGTATATTTTTTTTATTTAATGGAAATTCCTATCATACGCAATTCATAACCACTGATAAACATCCATATCTGATTTTATTTAATTGACATTTTTTTTTTAATTAATTTATAATGCATTTAATAATAAAGTTAATAGTTTTTTTTTTTTTTTTTTTATAATTTTATAGAAGAATATTAATTTTATTTTATAGATATTTAATTTTAAATTGTGTGTATGTTTGTTAAGATAGGTGAAGATCAATGTTCATGTGGGTAGATTATTACTGGAACGATTAATCTAGTTTTAATGAAATATTTGATGATAAAATCAAACGCGTAATACAGGTTGATTCGAAAATACTCCCATTTTATTAATATTATAATATTAAATTGAAAAAAAAAAAAAGAAAAATTATAAAGATAAACATTTATTCCAATTGGTATAAATAAATTGTTTCTCATATTTTTATTTTTATTTACTTGTATTCACATTGGATTGAAATAAATTTTTATTTTTATCAATAAAAATATTTATCAAGTTAATGGATAATAAATTAAACCTCAAGATTTTAAATTAAAATTTAAAAAAATAAAAAAAAAACTAAACAAAAATAATTCTTATCTAGTATTAAAATTAAATAAAAATTTCTAATGTCTTTTTTTCATTTTTTCAACTGTTATTTGATGATTTTCAATAGGATAAATTATTTATAAAACAATTTACAGTGTTTATTAACTTTAAATCGTTTTTAAACAAAATAAAAGTGGAAAAAAAGAAAATGTTTTTCAAATTATATCCAAGAGTTGGAGAATCACTTGAATATTCTTTTGTTAATGAAATATTTAATAAATATAACAGTATCGATATAATATATATATAAAAACGTCCTTGAAAGCAATGCAGTATGTATAAGTTGCCATAATGACCCATTAGTCTCTAGGGCATTTGATATCACGCTTCGATAAGCCAACTTCTCGTAAACCTGACACCTTGTTGAAGGGACATTAAAAATAATCAACTCAAGAATGACAAGCCTAACATTAAATCAATCAACATTGATTTAATAAACGACACTATAAATTAACCAGACAAATTATTAAAATGAAATAAAATAAAATTCTTCAACATTGTAAGCAAAATAATAAATCAAAAGATTAAGCCAACAAAGATATATATTTTTGAAATATTAATGTGTCCTGCTGACCTTAAAAACTTCACGGAATTAATTCTCTTTGGTTTGATAAATATTAATCGTTGAATTATAAAGCTCTTTTTTTTAAAATAATAATAACAACAATAGCACATTGCATACTCAGGGTGCTTTATATCTACCAAGAAAATCCTTACCAACATATATATAAACATTGTATGACAATTTGACCAAGAAATTCAAGACATTAAAAACATTATATATATTTTTATTATCAATAAATATAATAAATGTATTTTATTAAATATTATTTATATTTTTATTCATCATCAGTGAATATAATAGAAGAGAGAGAGATGAGACTGAGGTTGATACTAATTTTCAAACGAGTACACCATAACGAACCGGAGCTACTTGGGTGGTCAATACCAACTACTTATTTTTTAAAAAATAAATAAATAAATAATAATAATAGTACTATGTGTCTCGTTAAGAAGACCTTGTCTAAAAAAGAGCATTTAATCTATCTGTACAGAACACCTCAACACTTTATGCAAGCCCTTTAAACAACTTAAATGAAAAATAAAAAATAAAGATTCTTTACACTCACACCACCATCATCATCATCATTCGCACAATATTATTATTTATTTATTGTTTTTTTTTTATTATTATCTAATCTTGCCAATTATTTTGACATTCCAACTTGACATTTATTATTTGCTTAAAAAGAAAAAAATATATATGCAAGATTCAATCATTAAAATAACATATACTAGTTAATTTTATATATGTTTTTTGAATTTAATTTTTTAATAATAGTTGTAATAAAATTTTATTGGATATTAGATTATAGCATCAAGTTATTGATATTGGATATTTAAAAAATGATAAAGTATTGATTTTTCTACGCAATATAAATTTTCTTTTAATGAAAAATTATATTTAACACGAGTGTTGAAAGTTATAGGTATTCTAATTTAGATTGGATATTATTTTGCTACAATGTAGCTTTAAAATTTAAAACGATATATTTTAAATTTAATTTTATTGTTAATATTAATAAAAAGAATTAAAAAAAAAGCTCAGTGTAATTTACACAAAAATGACAAACAACCAATCACATTTATTTATTAAACAAAAATAAAATGAATGAATGAGTAATTATTCTTGGATTGTCTCAATCAATTGTGTTGTACTGTCATTGATTTCCTGACCAATAAATATTGAAATAAACACACACTGAAGAATACTGAGACACGACAAGCAAGACGAGACATAGCTGGAATGCAGCAAGTGGTAAAAAAAGAAGAAAGAGTAAAAATTCTTTGAAGAGAAAATAAAAGTTTTACAGTATCATCATCAATTGAACAATTGAAAAAACAAAGAGAAAAATTCATTCAATAAAAAATAAAACTACATCCGACAAAAGAAATTAACTGTTGATAAAAATAAATAGACGTAAATCTATTGAAGTAAAATTAATTCAAATGTGCAATATATGAATGTAATTTGTTTTTTTTTTTTTTCATTTTTTCAAAGAGTCAAGTTAGCAGTGGATGCCCTTGAAAGAGGCGAGGTCGTCACACGAGACCTGGCGACACTTGCAGGTAAACGACCATCAGCTTGATCTTCCACATTTGATTCTGTAACCCTCACAATAATTTGTCTCTTTCAAAATAATGATGTTTTCACACTGAGATAACAAATCTTTGTCTAGTTTAATTATTTATTTATATATTTATAAAATTTCACTTGTTTAACAATTTATCATGAATGTATTATAAATCATTTGGTTCATTAAATATGAATTACTAGATGACGATTAACATGAATACATGGTCTTGCAATAGCAAGATGAGTTCGTGTGGGGTTGAATTTACTTGTGTGGCGCCACGCAATTGTCAATTAACATTTTTACCGACGTTAAATAAAACACGATTTGCACACTGGTAAAATTCATGAACACTATATATATATAATATAAATAACTTTACACACAGTGAATATACATTTTATTTTGATTATGTGTGCAATGAAATTGATAATCGTTGGCTTTGCGTTAAATATCTACTTCGACATCTTGGAACCGTCTCAACTACATTAAACTTTATTTAATTTTTTTAATTTATTTTGCAAAAAAAAAAAAAAACATTAGAAAAAATAAAATAATAATTGGAAACTCGTTTATCTTCAACTACATCAGTACCTTATTATCTGATGGCGTCAACCAGTCATTATTTCAGTCGATAACTAATGAAAATGTCCCTTAAAATTTATACTTAATCACAATTTGATTGATCATTTTAAAATCATCTTTTTTTTCTATTATCTATTTATATGCATAAAAAAATATCGGGCAGTCGAGCAAGCAATGCTTGCACTCTCTCAGAATATATTTATATAAATTTTTTTATTATTTTTAAAATATTTTACTACAACTTCAGCATCAACTTCACTTTCGATCATAATACTTTCTTCACAAGCGTAACGTTACGACTCGTTGAATTATACCTCAAAGTATATACTTTGTATCCGGCATAAATATTTCTCATACCCGTGTATATTTACAAAGTTGTTGCTGTTGTTGTTTTTATTATTTTTATTATTTAAATTGTTGAGAGGAAAAAATAAAAAAAGCACGATGATGAAGAAGGTCAATGTCTCAAAAAAAATGTCGAGATAAAAATATACTAAAGTCGAAAATTGTTATTGACAAAAAATCAAGAAAACTATTTTCAAAAAAGTAAATAGATAAATTGAATGAACAAGGCCAAGGCCAATGGATCATTGCCAATATACTTTCAACATCTGGACAATTCAACCATTAAGTCTCGGTCTAATTGCAGAATAACGAGAAATGATAATTCAATGCTTGTAATTTGTTGTAACAACTACGGATATGATTTACTGAGAGCAAAAACCCTCAAGCCACATCACAACAACACGGTTATTATACCAGGTAGATAAATATAAATAAATTTAAACAAAAAAAAAAAAAAAAAAACACAAAAACATAATTTTTTAAAATAAAAATTGATTGGTATGTGAAATAAAAACAAATTAGAGAGATAATAAAAAAAATTATCATTATAATAACAATAATTATTGAATAATAAAAAAAAAAAAAAGAAAAAAATTGATTATTATTTTCGTAGAATAAATTCACATGACGTAAATTCATTGGAATATAAATAATTGTTATTTTTTTCAAAATTTATATATGTGTGGTGTGTATATTTACAGGTCATTGATCTGTAAATTCTAAGAATACTTGATAAGCTGATGTGATGGTTTCCGGAAAGATAGATGCAACAGAACAATTTGCACGAGAGAAAAATAAGGAATAATAAGATGAAAATTAAGACCCAAGGGATTATTGAAGAAGCTAACAACAAGTAGTAAGACCCTTTATCAATTTCAGAATAGCTTATTATATTATTTAATTATTTTCAAGTTAAATAAAAAAATTAAAATAGTTGTTTCTTTTATATTGAAGAATGTTTTGAAGCTATAAAATATGTCAAAGAAGATTGACATATTAAATCGTTAATTCGATGGTTTATTTAAGAGGGATTTTTATTGCTCAATTATCCATTGAAATTAATTTATAGATGGAAAATCTAAATAGTCATTGTTGTCATTGGGCTAATATAACAAAATGACAATTAGCTATTTGATAATTAATTAAAAATAACAACTTCTAATTAACCAACTGGACAATTGAAGCTCATTTTACGTAGAGCTTTTAAGCATGAATATTTAGACATATTTAAAGCTATTTAAATCGTTAAAATTGTTAAAAATATTTAACTTTTAACTGCTAAATTCATTTGTCATTATAAACGCTCGCAAAAAAATTACCAATTTTAAAAATAATTATTTCAACTAAACAGACAATTATCCCCCCAAGTTTAAATAATAAATAAACAAATATTTAAAAAATTATTATGAAAGTTTAAATAAATTACTAAAAGATTGATATGCCTTCTAGAGTTAATTGTAAATGTCGAGAAACTAATTTTCAAGTAATATAGCAGTTTTTGAGGGACGCATCTGGCTAGTTACTTGTGCATATTTAAAACTTTTTACCAAGTCTTTGGCGACTAATGATCAAAAATAATAATGAAAGAAAAAAAATAATAATATTGCCAATAAATCATCTACATCTGCATCAAGTTTTTTACATTAATATCCTTAATGATAATTATTCATTCATCCATCTGTCTTGCAGAGTCAAAAGATAATTTTCATTATTATATATTTATTTATATATATTTTTTAAAATTTATTTCATCATTTAATAATGTTCTTAGAAATATTTAAACCTTTAGTTTTTCTCACGTATTTTCATTGCAATATTTAATGACATGTTAAAAAAAAAAATAAATAAAAAATTAAAGCCCTTTTTTTCTTTTCTTGAATATTATTTTTGTGGTCATTCATTTGAGATCACAAATGTCAATTTTAAATATTACCTTGTTTAAATATAATTTTCATTTTCATTATTTAAATAAAAATACATTTCGTCGGCTTTCAACATTATTTATTACTGACATATTCTCAACACCTATAGACCATGAAATGTTCTAACACCTCTATCCTAGCACCTGTTATTTTTTTTTGCAATATATAAAGAATACGATCTCAAGGTTTTCCGGGAATAGCCATAAAATCTGACGAGACTTTTTTACGCAAATTCAGTAATTATCCATTCTCACGTATGAGAAAAATAAATAAATAAAAAATAATTTTTTAAATTAAACTTACCCTATCTTGGTGATGAGTTTTCCATGTACATGAAGATAAGATGTTACAAATCTTTTGTTAACCTATTAATAATAATCACAAAGAATATTTATTAATATAATTTTTTTTTTATCTTTTAAACATTTAAATTTACCTCGACACTGCTTAATTGTGCAAGCTCTTCTAAATCACTAAGTGCAACAACATCACTAGCACTTGCTGTTGAAGTTGTACGTCGCATTCTTTTTCCATCAGGATGAATCCATATTTCACGACGCAAACCACCACTAATATTATTAGCACCTTCTTTTTCCTTCATTCGTGCACGTTCTTTCCATTCACGCTCTTCTTTTCTTTTACGTTCAGTTGATTCATACTGTTAATTATAAAAAAATAATAAGAAAAAAAGGAAAAAACATTTGGTAAATTAATATTCTATTTAATAGCTATCTTTATCGCTTGGAAATGTGTTTAAAAATGATTATTAAAATTTTATTATAGACTAAATAGTCATTAGTATCAGTGGATAAGCAAAATGACAATTAGCCATTCAACAATTTATTAAATTAATTAACTGAGCAAATTAAATCCAATTTAAGAACAGCTTTGAATCATAAATATTCAATGGTAGCTTGATCCTTAAATCCACCAAAATTTTAACTTTCAATTACTTTTTAATTTGAAGGAAAAAAAATTAAGCATTCCAAAAAAACATTTTAAAGTTAATTAAATTTTTAATTAAACTATAACATCAAAATTATTAAAAAAAAAACAATCAAATTCGAAATTTGAAAAATCGTTTGCCTAAAAAGTTGCGAACTTTAGTAATATTTTTCTCACCAACTTGGCAAACAATTATCGTCAAATTAAAAGCTATTTGGGATACAAAACAAAACAAATTGACAAAGTATTTCTGCAGCGATAAAGATAACTTGAAAAAAAAAAAAAGCAAGTGTAAAAAATTGTGCTGATTTCTCAAAATACTTGAAGCTTTAATTAACGTGCAACTCATAGAAATTCTACAAAAATATTAAAACTAATTTGCAAAAATAATAATAATGTGTGATAAATATTTTTTATAATAAATAATAATGATTTTCAATATGACACGCCAAGTATTTAGAGTTACTTACATAGTGTAGATACTATGAGCAAGAATAAAAAAAATTCATAAATATTATTAATATATTTAATTAATTTATTTATTAAGTAATAAAAATAATTTTATTTGTTTAAATACCTTTTTTCTATTCTCATCAAATAAAGCAATGAGACTTTCTCTGGCTGAATGAAATGGATTTGAAGCCATCAGCGCTCTCATATAATAATAAACAGCATCTAATTTTCTTCTCTGTTATAAAAAAAAAAAATTAATTGATTAGTTAGTTAGTTTATGAATGGATTAATATAATTAAAAATTAATTAACTTACAGCGTAATGAGCCAATAATGCCAATTGATTATAGGGTCTTCCATTTTTAGAATTAATTTGTTGAGCTTTTAAGTACCATTGTCTTGATTTTCCATAATTAGTTGTTTCATTAGCTTGTTCTTTGTATCTTGCTAAATCACCAAGAAATAAAAATATTTTTTGTGCACTATTTAGTGCTAAACCAATAAAACCAAGACCTTTTGGTGGTGAACTTGATGATAGATAAGTATCCAATTTAAAATTATATGTTGTTTCAAGTGTATTTAATAAACTTTCAAAATAACAAACACCATCATCAATCATTTTAAGCATTGTTTTTTTACATAATTTTTTACCTTCATTATCTTCTTTTATCATAACCTTTCTCAACATTTCAATGATATTATAATAAAGTATTTTCCAAAAATGTTGTTCAATATTTTCAGTTTGACAAAATTTTAAATCACTTTTAAGTAATGTTGTTAAACTTTTTTGCAATGAATGACGTAAAAATTCAACGCGATCCCAATTTGCAGCAAGACCACTTGATGATAATAACCATGATAATTCACGATCCATTGTTTCAACACCAAGTAAAAGACATGGATTTTTAGATAATTTTAATGTATCTGATTCAGAATCATACCATGCTGGTCTTGGATTAATCATTTGTTCAGTAATATATGATAATGGTGTACCATCTAATTGTAATGACAGTTGAAAACTTGATGGTGAATAATTAACACTAGTATTTAAACATCCATCATTTGTTCTAGTACTATTTGATGATGGTACTATTATTGGTTTATTTGGATTATTTGGATCAAATAATATTTTCTGTGTACCTGGTGATGTTCTTTTGTCATTTTTAATAATATTTGTATTTGTGTTTGTAACTGGTGTATCAGGTAGTACAAGTATACCTGGTTGTTGTAAACTATTTAATTTAACTGGTGATATGGATCTTGTTGACAAATTAAAATTTGATGGTGTTTTTCTATCATCTTCAGAATCACAAATTGATATTCTTTTCCCAGTTCTCCAATTTTCTTCAACATCAATACGATTTTTCATTGTGATATCATCATTTCTTTTAAAACAACGTTCTTTACTTGATTCTCTACTTTTATGATTAATATTTTGTCTACGTCTATTATCATAACGTTCATTTCTACAATTATTATTATTACTATTTTGATTATCATTACTATTATTATTATTAATATTAAAAAAATTATTTTCTCTATTATGTCGATTATTAATTGATTCACGACTATTATCACGTTTATTATTAATTTGTTCACAACTATCATCACTACGTTGTTCAGTATAACGTCTATCACGTTTTTTTTTTTTTCTAACAGATCTATTACGTGTTGTATTATCACCAGATATACTTGGATTATCATGATAACTCATAACTGATGAACTACGACTATCATTATCAAAGTTAAGTTCTTCTTCAATATCAACTTCTTCACTCCAATCAAGTCGTTCAATTGGCATATTAGAATGTAAATTAATTGATGATTCTACTTTATTATTATCTATTGTTGTCCATTGATTTTTATCATTTTGTTTATCATTCAAATTTTCATTATTTCTATTATGATTTTTAAAATTATTGTTATTATTATTTTTATGTTGTTGTGATTGATAACTGTTTGATGTTCTTGATTGACGATTATATCCACTTTGATTATGTATTGTTGTTGGTGCAATTGTTTGTAGTGATAATAATGATGGTGGTGGCATTGTTACACTATCTTTACTCAAACTTTCTACACTTGTATACATTGTACTGTTGCTACCTCTTCTGTCATATGAACGATTATTTAATTCTTGATTTGGTGTATGTGATCTTGAATTTGGTGCTGAATATTGATCTGGTGTATTTGGTCTATAATGAGTATTAAGTTCTTCTGGTCTAAGTCTACCACGTCCTCTTGAACGTGCTGGTATTGTATTTGACCAATTTTGTGGTGGTTGTAAATGAACTTTTTGTTGTATATTTTCCATTGTTTTTGAATTCGGTAATTTTGCTCCATGTGGATAATAACCTGATGGGTTTGTTGGTATTGGATCATAATTATCATCTTGATATGATGGTGGATGTTCTAATCCATTTTCTTCACGATATTTTTTTTGTAATCTTGGTGGTAAATTTTCAATTTTAATTGGTGCTTTTATATTGTTTCTATAACGTCCAGTTGGTGGTTTACGTTGAAATTTATCATAACCACCTGGTTCAACACTTCTTGTATCACGTGTACGATTATTATTACTGTTGTTATTATTATTATTATCATTTATATTAACTTGTTGAATAATATTGTTGTTTTGTGGTGGCTCAGAACCTTGACGTGTATCGCGTCTATTATTAAAGCTTCTTGGTGATTCTGGGCGCCAGTTATTATCATTTTCATTTGTATTTCTATTTTTATTTCTATTACCAGAATAACGTTTATTATGATCATGTTGATTTCTATTATCTTGATGTTGTCTTACTTGACGATTACGATGATTATCTGATCTTTGACTGTGAGTTGATTGAGTATCCCAATCTTCACGTGATTCTTTTTCTCTTTCCCAGCCACTTTGACTCGATGAACTTTAATTAAAGTTAAAATTAAAATTAAAAATTAAAATAAAAACATTTATCAAGTTAATTAAATAATATTTATTACCTGTTTACAACTTCTCGTTCAGCAGGTTGTTCTTGAAGTTTTTTTGCAATATACAATGGTTGTTCTGGTTTCTTATTTTTTCTTCCAAATGTATTTGTCATAATTGGCTCATTATTATGATTAAGATTAGCAAGACGTAATTTTTCAACCAATACTTCTGGTGTTTGTTGTGAACCAGGATGACTTTTTGTCATTGGATCACGATTATTTTGTTGTGGTAAACTAAGTCTATCTTGAATTGATGATTGTTTTTGACGTTCTTGTTGTTGATTAACTTCCATCGTTGATTCATAATCATCACATTGACGTCCTGTTTTTTTTAATGGACCACTTCCTGGTGTATAAAGAGGCTGAGGTACACGATGACCACCTCCTCGATTATTCATTGATTGATCTCTATCTACTCTTGACCCTGAATGATCAAAAACAATTAATATTTCATCATTTATTGCAATACAATATTCTATTTATCAAAAATTTGATACGTTTATTTTTTTTTTTCTGATAAGACAATAATAATATATCTATGACGTACAATATAATCAATTACGTCAATGAATTTATAGAAAACTTTAATGTATAAAAAGAAAACAATGTAATATAATAAAAATAAAAGAAAATGACAACAAAAATATTGGAGGTTAGAACATTGAATAAATAATTCAACAACAAATATAATGATATTATTTGAATAATCAATTTGTCGATAATAATTTACACAATTTTTCACTATTAATAATAATTTATAATGATTATTATTTATTTATTTTTCTGTAAATACCGTGTGAATTTCTTCCCCATTTTCTGCGTCCCTTGTCGTGATCCGCCATGTTAATAAATGCTAAATAATAATAATATCAGTATATGGAAATCAGCAGCAATCGCAGCAATCGGCAGCCATGTTGATGCAAAATTTTGCGACATCTTTTTTTGCGACTCATGAATTTGCACCCTAAACACATAAAATACAATTAATTTAAGCGCGAAAATTTTTTTTTCCATTATCTTCTTATATGAAAAAGAAAAAGAACATAATTTTGTTTTAATTTATACATTTTTCGTTCAAATAGTTATTTATTTATGTATTTATTATTTATTTAAATATATATGTTATTAAAAAATGCACAACAGAAAAAAAAAAAATTGTTGAGATTAAAATTATAAATATTACTTATTAATATTTGTCGTTTTGTTTTTAAATGAACTAGATTATATAAATTGCATTGTCTTCTCGATGTTAGATTTCATTTTTTATACTCGTTGAATTTCAAATAGTTTAACATCAGTATCATACCAAACTGGTGGTTCAACATTACGCAAATAAATAACACCCCACATGTAAGTACGAAACCAAGCAGTTGTACCAGCATTTGCTTGATATCTTCGTATTAATATTGGATGAGGTACAGGTAAAAGACCAACTAGTGTACCATGTTGTAGAAATTTAAGTATTTCACTTTCATCAGTTAAACCCCTGCAATATAAAATCAATGAATTAAAAGCCAATTTAAGCAAACTTCTACAATTCAATAACTTACTTGTCAATACATATTTTTTCAACTTGAGGCACAAGAACTTGTAGTAATCTCATGATTGTTTGAAGTGGTAATTTAATTTTCCACTGATAAACCCATTCACCAGTTGGTACCCATTGATTATTAGCACTTGATGTTTGTTGTTCATCAGAAACACGTATTCCACCTTTGGTAACAATGGTATTTTGATTTTTTTGTTGATTATTTACTAAATTACTATCATCAATTGTTTTAGTAATAGCAACATCAATTGATGGACTCAAAGGATGTGCTGATTCTTTTTCAGTCATATTTTCAATACCAGGTGTATCAAGTAATGTTGCTTTAAGTGTACCAGGTTCAGCTGGTAATGCTGGGTGTGAACCTTCCATTGTTGTTTCACATACATTTTCAGTTGACACACTTGGTGATGATAAAGTATTATTATTATTATTGTTGGTATTGTTACTTTTTTTTTGTCGTTTATTCAATGATTTAGCAATGGTACCACAATCACTTGGTAAATTTGCTAATGCATGAAATACTTGTCTCTTACGTATTATTGTATATACTAAATTACTATTACCATCAAACTGATACTGTATTATATTATTAAATATTTCAAGTAAAAAAAAAATTAAATGATGATTTGTTGGTGATGAAAATAAAAACCATGGTGTACTAAATGCTTCAAGTAAATGCAATAATTTTGTACTAGCAACCATTGATAATGTTTTTAAATATGGTGATACATTAACAAGTATTGTTAATAAACAATCAAACAGCGGTTGAAGTCTTTGATGTCCAGTTGTTATTATTTTATGAAATACTGTTACAAGAAGATCAGCATGTGTACCAGTAAATACTGGTATGTCCATTGGTACTGTTGCTGTATATGGTTTATTTAATCTAACACCAAAATTTCTTTCACCACTTAATAATAATAATATAAATACACCAATATGCATTAAGCCAACACGTGATTGATCAGCTCTTGAATCATTTAAATGATATAATATTGGTACAAGTACTTCAAGTACATCTGATGATTTTAATACATAGTATAAAAATTTTTTATTATAATCACACATTTTCCAAAAAAGTATTAGCAATTCTTGATGAAAATGTACTTTTTTCGTTGAATTTGGTAAATATGTTTGTGTTAATGGATTATTTAATAATCTTGTTATGCCTTTTAATACAAATTGAAAATCTTCATCTCTATGAATACGACTTAAATAATTTATAAATAAATTATCACCAGCAATACCTGGTTCATCTGATATTGCAGCATTACCACTTGTATCATGATCAAGTGTTACTATTAATATTTGTAATGCTACATCAACAAGTGGCTCAGTTGAATCAGTAAATAATAAATGATTATATGGTACACCAAGACCAACTGGATTATATGCACATACTGTATTTAATAATGATGTAAACATTGGTAGTGCATGTCTATTTTCAGAACCAGTTAAATATTGAATCCATTTATTTGGTGTTTCTGATAAATCACTTGGTGGATTGTACATTGTTTCACTAAAGCATGTTAATAATAATTTTAATAATTCAGTTCTATTTAAATCAAGTATTGGATAACGTGCTGGTGAATGAGCAAAACCAACACCAGCTTCCCATATATATTCACAACTATCGATTGTTTGTAATTCTTCAGCCTTGTCCTGAATAAAAAATATTTATTTTAATCAATAATTCATTCATTTTATTTATTAATTTACAAAGAAAAATATACTTACTGGTCCAGATTTTCTACCAGAAACAACAGTAAAATCTGGACAGAATAATAAATCACATATTGCATTTAACAATGAATGTGCAAGTGGTAAACTTTCTCCTTCATCTTCTTTACCAGGTAAACTTGACCAAAAAAAACCTTTCCAATCTGGATCTTCAAATACATATGGTAATAATCTTGTTAATAAACGACAACAATTTAATACAGTTTGATGTTCTCTTTGTGTTCTACAACTATTATCAACAGCTTTAACTAGTTTTTCAACAGCTTTGTAACATAATGTTGCAAGATTTGATGGTGCTTCTTCACGCAGCATACGTATTTCAGTTGCTGGTATTAATGTAAATATATCTTGTACACATGATACATTTTCTGACCAAAATTGATCCCAAAAATTATCATCACTTGTATCAATAACCTGTTTTTGTTGTGACATTAATTTTAATTAGACTTCTTGTTTTTTTTTAACACACACTAATAATATTTTGGAGTAAACAAAACAAATAGTTTTGACAATACTTACTTGTGTCTTTGAGGTCAATTGAACAACAGCTTTACGAAAATTTAATTTTGTATCAGCATTACCCATTTTTATTTAATTTTTTTTATCAATTAATTACAAGTAATTGATAATTTTTATTCAGTTTTTTTGAATTATTGAAATATATATTGTTGACAGCAGTTTTGACGTTTACTGCAATCCGCTCGATATTGTGTAGAAAAAAAATAAATAAATACGACTTGACGTTTAGCATTGCGCAGTGATGATGACAATGGGCAACAGAAAGTCATATAATGGCGGGTTAAATATAATTGATGATTCTAATTCAATTGATGATATTTTTTTATTAAAAAAAATTCATCACAACATTGTTTGTTTTATTTTTTATAAAGAAAAAAAATTCTATAGCAATATATATTTGAAAATTTACGTAATAGTCTGACTAACGTCATAAGAGTATTATAATAAAATAAAATATTTACTTACCAAAAAT
This sequence comes from Aphidius colemani, assembly GCA_030523065.1. Lineage (NCBI taxonomy): Eukaryota > Metazoa > Arthropoda > Insecta > Hymenoptera > Braconidae > Aphidius > Aphidius colemani. Next base: position 2,362 of record JAPYYR010000893.1, on the reverse strand, counting down.
AAAAAAAAAAAAAAACACTTGATATTTTACTTGCACTAAATCTTCAAGTGACACATTGTAAATAAATAAAAAATTGTATTGCGCTTAAAGCAGCAAATTTCAATGGATTTAATAATAAATTACTTGTTGTTTCTCGATACACTAAGGGACATGATATAACGATGACAATACGTGACATTCAGTCAATATTATGGCATTTTAATCATCACATCACACAATACTTAGATCAGAATAAAGAAAAAAATCTCATTGACCAGAAAAATACATTACAGAGTATGGTATCATGGAGTTTCAAACAAGACAACAAATGCGGCTATATCAATACAATTATTAATTTAATGAAATCATACCTTGTAAGCAAATGTTCATCTTCCCATGCTGGTCATCAAAATGCTCCAACACCTTGTAGTGGGTCATGATGGTTCCATCAGCAACAAATAGCACATCCAATAGCCACGACACAACACAATAGTCATACTTTTCATCACAATGTTTTTTTAAAAACAGTCTTAAAGAAAATACACTATCACCAACACTACTTTTACAGCACTTTCGCAATCAATATAGTCTTTTTTTTCTTTTATCATATCAATTCAATACCATTTTAATAAACCAATCACTTTAAATATTTTCTTCTAAATGGCTTTTTAATAAACCATTTGTTATTTAAACATAATAAATGTAATGTTTTTAAACAGTGAATACTCTTATTATTATTAATCAGGTAGTGCATCAACGTTATTAGAATCATCAGCTACTTGCCAAAGAAACTTTTGGTAAACTTTTTGGTAAACATTGATGAAATATAACAACAAGTAGATGTTTACCAACACCAACAATAAATAGCACATTAAAAGGATCATTGAAATCAATAGCATCAGCATCAGTACCATGTCATGTTGTTGGTATTCATGAGTAAAGCAGGATCATGTTTGCTGGTACAATCATATCAAATAATTCACGAGGTGTTGAGATTCAAGAATGATTTTTCATTATCTGGGATTCTACATTATTGAAGCATATCATGCAGATAGTGTTGATGTTTATTTGATGTTCTCCTTCACCAATAATTATTTTATCTCCAGTCTGTAATGCATCCAGTGCTTCTTGTTCTGTAATAAAATTACAAGTGTTAGTAAAATAAATATGAAAATTTAAAAATAAAAAATGATTACTCACTTGGTAAATATATCCTTGGGTAAAAATTCTGTAACTTTATTAAGACAATTAATGGTCTCATCAAGTGGTCCACCATGCTATCCAAAAAATACTTCTAATTTTCTTCCTCTACTTTCTCTTCTTTGAGCAGCAATATTTTTATTATTTAAATCTGGATTTGTTGTAATAAATTACGCATACTGGATTTTCCAAAACATCTATTTCAGTTTCAGTTTTTGCATACAAAGATGTAATTTCATTAGCTGACATGCTTTGTCTTTACCAACAAGACATTTTGTACATCTCGTTTATCATCTTTAAGACGAGTTATTTTAGTATGAATATCTTTGGCTTCTCTAATTAATGTTCTGATAATATCACAAGTATCTTTGCATGTTAATAACACCACGTTTCACATCAAAAAATCAACGTAACCCTGTTTCTATACGTAACTGTACCCAATCAACATTATCATCATCACAATCCCAAGGCAGCCATAAATTAATATAAAAATATCTCGCTTGATCAATACAAGTTTATGTACCATTGGTACCAACCGTATCAAGAGCAGAATCTTCTTGATTTAACGCTGGATATAATTCAATCAATGATACATCATACTTTTCAGGTAAATGAATTTCATCTTGTACAGCAATTATTTTACATAATGCTGATAATTCTGTTAAATCAACTTGTTCACTTGTACAACACAACAACCGTTGGATAATGTACATGTAAATCTTGACATGTCAAACTGAATGTACTCAACAAGACGTACTTCAAGACTCTTGTTGGCCTAATTATTGTAACAAAACTATGTCACTATGTTTGTTTATATACTAAATAATTAATAACAATGAAAAAACATAAAATCTACATACCATTTGTCTATTATTTGCCTTTGTCAGCTCCAACCCCATTGATATGTCAATTAATTTTTTTCTAATTTTTTTAAAAAAAAAAAACTAAGTTAAAAAATAAAAATAAGATAAAAAAAAAAACTAAGATAATTTAAAAAAAAATAAAAAAAAAAAAAAAAAAGTTGAAAAAAAAACAAAGTCCGAAAAAAAAACAAAAACCGAAGAAAAAACAAAAACCGAAAAAAAAAAAAAGACCAAAAAAAAAACAGAGTCAAAAAAAAAAAAAAAAAATACGTACACTGCACTCTACACTGGGCACTGTTCACTGTTCACTGGTCACTAGT
>JAPYYR010000892.1:0-23524 GCA_030523065.1 Aphidius colemani | reverse complement strand
TAAAAATAATAAAATAATAATTTATGTATATTTATTTGATGCTAAATATATATTTTTAATCTAATATATTATTAATCAATAGATAATGTAATTTTTTTTATTAACAAAGGATATATACTATTTTTTTGACGCTTTTTTGCCTTTATCACAGCCGCTAGCACAAGCCAGAAATTGAAAAAAATACGGGCTCATCGTACGGCGCGCAGAATAAGCGAGGAGTATTTCAAATTACTACTCACTCATCTGCGCGCCTAATAAAACCGTCCAAATTTTCGCTTAAAAATGTAGTCGGGTTTTAGCGTATATTATCGACTTTTATATGAATAAAATTGAAAATGATGTCTAATTGTTTGTTTAATGTTTTAAAATAAATAAATAATAAAAATTAACATCTATTTAATATTAATTTCACTTTATTTATTTATTTAATTGTGTTTTAATTTTTTTTTTCTTAACAAAAACGAAAAAACATCCGTAGAAAATATATAGATGGATTTTATCGCTTTCAAGAATATTAATTTGACTCTATTCATTTATTTTATTGTGTTTCAATGTTTTTTTTTTAACAAAAACGAAAAAATATCCGTAGAAAATGGGTACAATCTTGTTTTAAATAATAATGTCACGCAATATGACGTCTTTGAGGTCAATAGATAACATGTAAAATAGAATTTATAATAAATTATAAAATTTTACTTACATCAGCATTTGTCCATATACGTCCTTCAAAAATAAAACATGGCTTGTTGGGATAAAGTATTGCCCTTTCTTTGAAAAGCTTCATCACAGTTGAATTGTTTTTAACATATCGTTTTGTCTCTCTGTCTGCATTTATATAACGATATAAAAACCTTAAAACAAAATTTATCAATTAATAAATAAACCTGATAAGAAAAAGAAAAATAATACTAAAAAAAAATAGTTTTTAAATATTTATATTTTATAATTTTATCTAAAATTATATTGATAAACTGTCTCGACTGATAATACTATCGACATTAGAATGTCATATATTTTTAAAGAATAATAAAATAGCATAAATATAATTTTAATAAATAAATGAATATAAATAATTTTAAACTTTTAGAAAAATTGTTAATCAAGTTGACCGTTTTATGACCACCTAATTAACTTGAATCATCAAAGCCCAACTAAACCCATTTGTCAAGTATTGAATATTCAATTAACTCAAATATATTTACATAAATATCAAAATGAATATTAACTTTCAGAAAATTAACAATTTTTTTACTTGGAAAATAATTTTAAACATCTTGTTAATATAGTTACGCTAAATATTTAATGATTCATTTTAAGGGCTCTTGCTGAAAATATATTTCCTCATTAATTCAAGTCATTCAGCTGTTATCAACAATCATGAAATGAAAAATTAATTCAAATTTAATTTATAATTATTCCATGGCCATGCAGTCATAATAACATCATATTATTACATTTTCATTAATTTGATTTCTACAATTGCAAACAAAGGCAAGAAAAATATCGAGTAGCTGTGACATTGCGAATGTTTTGTAATTAATTAATTTTACTAAATATATATAAAATTGTTCATTTAATTAATGAAGTAAACAACATGTTTTTTTTAGTAATGCATATGTCATTTCGAAATTGAAGTATCGATTTACTTCACTTCAACATTATCCTTGGTCAGCCAAGCTTGTCTCTCCCCTATTTCCTTTACAAAAAAAAAAAAATGAACAGACAAAAAACCATTCCAGACATTTATTATTCGTCTCTTCAAAGTATCTTAAAAAAAAAATGAACATTTAAAAACAATTTAATTTGGATAAAATATAAATTGTCATCGTTGAAATTATCATATCGCGACATAGTGAAAGTCAATAAATGAATATACAATTCTAAATTTCAGGTCGTGGCCTTTGAATAATTTTACTATTCTAGACAGTAGAAATAAAATGAAATAAAAAAATAAAAAATATCCAAGCGAAGCAAAATATATCTAAAGACAATCAATATCATAAAAATAAATGTAAATTTTAAACCCAGCAATTATACAAAATAATACATTATTCTATTTTAAAAATACCATATAATTGATAATTAAAAAAAAATAAAACTTTTATATAAATAATTATTAAATTGATAGAAAAAAAAAAAGTTTAAAAAATGAATAACAACTTACTTGATGTCTCGTGGTAATGTCCGCAATATCACATAAATTTTTCGATGATATTTGCATATTAATGGTACAAATATTGCAGCAAGTGTTATTTGTGTAATTCTAGTGTATGAACCAAATTTAGTGATAGCACCGGCAGCCATGAGTAGGCCTATTGCCAGCACAATAAGCACCAATCTGACGTCCATGCTTTGATAAAAGCACTTGAGAACCAGGACAGCCCCGTTGTATCAAACTTTTTTTTATATATCCAGTCACAATCAAACCCCTAGATTTAAACACACAATATTCACATACACATATATAAATTAAATATCACTTGAAACATAAAAAGGAAGGGCAAAGAGTAAAAAATAATATTGCAATATAATAATATTGCAATATGAAAATTATAAATTTATATTTATATATGTGTGCAAATGTCTCTGCAAGTGTCGAGTCAATATATTCTGTCAACAAAAAAAAAAAATTAAATTAATTTAATAACACAATTTATTTATAATTATTTAATTTAATTTTTTTCAATTTAAAAATAGTTTTTTTTATAAAAAAAATGAAAAATACTTTTGTCTTTTAATTATTGACTTTTAAATGATATTTTTTAAATGATATTTTTTTAGTTTTATTTTGTTTTTATAATTTACTTTGTTTAAAAAAATAATTTTTAATTATTATACTGTTATTTTTTGTCTGATATTGAAGAATAATGTAGGGTTGAACTGCATTGTAACGATCCGCACATGCGCTATTAATAAGGGATGAAAAGGAATATGCAAGACGATGATTGGATAAATTTATGGTAAACTTATTTCTCCTACTATGGTTTTTATTTATTTTTTTTATTTTTTTACACTCTCGTTACTTATTTATTTAATTTATTACATGTATACTTTGTAAGAACTTTTTTAGATATTTATATAAACATATAGGGGATGAAATTAAACTTGCACTTGATGTTAACTGGCGCATGTTAAAAAAAAGCTGTATGAAAATGAAAAAAAAGGGTGGATGAATAAATAAAAAAGGAAAAAAATATTTCTTTAAAAATTTGAACTACATGGAAAACAATTTTTTAAATTTATTTTTCTTTTTTTAATAAAGAAACCTTTTGACTGAAGTCACAACGAGGGTGAAACGTTTCTATTTTTTTTTTCGTTTTTTATTTCGATATCGATCAGTTGCGTGTAAACTGCTGATATTATTATTATTTTTTTTATATTTTTTATTAACTGTTGTTTTACTTGTAGTGTAAATTTTTTAAAATTAAATTATACATATTGAAAAACTATATAAACTACATAATTCAAAAAAATTGGATTGATATTGATAGGAATAAATTAAGCTATGTTGAGTATTGATTTTGACTACTTTCAATGAAAAACATTTAAATAATAAATATAATTACAATTTAAATATAAAAATATCACTCACAAGTTGATTGTTTTGTTTATTTTAAAACCATAAATTTAAATGTCTTGAAATTTTTGTATTAGTTGATAAAAATTAAATAACACTTTGGTTTTTGTTTCAATTAAAAATTAAATATATACACTTTGTTTTTAATAGTAAAAATTGAAAATAATTATTTGTTATTGATTTAAAAAAAAAATACTAATTAAACAATTATATTTATAAACTATTTATTATAAATAATTATTAATAGTATAAATTAGCTATCATGAATGATTTTTATGTGAAAAAAAAACGTTAATTTTAACGCATTGTGTATTTCGAATGAGAATAATATTTCGCGACAACATCGACTACCGTATCGAAACTCAACTGCGTTTTGTCCTCTTTTCCACTACTCTTGATCAACGTTCGTAACCCTCCTCACGAATTTCTACGTTACTCTTTTCCTCCCATTTTCCTCAAATGTTTTCAACATTTTATAAATTTTTTTGTTTTGCGCGAGCGCATCTGACACCCGTGTCACACACCGGCATTCAACAAAAAATAGAAGAAATTTAAAGAAAAACCTGCATTATTGCAGATTTTCGATTCGAGATATCCCATGTGGGGCAATTCCTGAAAATTAAAAAAGAATTAAAGGAAATTTTTTCGACAATAACCTTGTTACAAATAAAAGAAATACTTTTCGACTTAAGATCTTAATCAGCCTTGTCTTAATTACGTTTCAACGGAATAATAAATCATCAAAATTTAGATGCCGTAAATAAATAAAATAAAAAATTTAAAACCAATTTAAATTTTAGATAAGAAAAAATCGGAACAAGGTAACAGATAACGCTAAAGAAAGAAATAAAATTTTTTTTTGACTTTATAAGCTTCAGAATGTTGGAAAAAAAAACTAGCAGCTGTACATCTAAAATAAGTGATAAATAAATAAGAATATATTCAACTATTGGAATTTAAAAAAATACTGTAAAATGAAATTTAAAAAATTAATTCTATTCTTGGCAGTATTGGTGAATATGGTCAGTATATTGTCATTTAACATTATCAATTTCAAATGTTAAAATAAATCATTAATATCATAAAAATAAAATGATAAAAATTCATTTTAAATAGAAAAATGGAACAAGTTATTGTTCAGAAATACCAAAGATACAAGACAACCAAAACCAATCATTTATTTCATTTAAAAATAAGAACATTACTCTAACGAAAAACTTAACTAAACTATGGGATCGTCGAATTGGAATGTTAGGAATAATGTCTCTAGAAGAATCAGAATATTTACATACCATTTGGTCGAATATCATTGATGAATATCAAAAGTATATGGCTGAATTTAATAGATTGGGAAAAAATTACAACTCTTGTTTTAAATTTTTCAAAGAAATTGTTTCAAGAGCTCTCACGTTATCAATGCGAAGTAACAATGATTGTTTAAATGTTCACAGAACAAATTATACTAACACTGTTACATCAAAAATTCGTGTAAGTATTAATTAACTCTTAAATATTTATTTACTTTTCTTGATGAATAAATTTATTTTCAGTCTGTTGAGTTGGAAACAATGTTTTCACATTGTTATCCACATTATACAACCAGAGAAATTTTAAATTGTCTCGATGATTCATCCAAAAATGAGAGTACCATTGAAATTTATGAAAATACTTTTTATTATATCAAAAGTTATCACCATAATTTATTTAAACCAATGCGTAAATGTATTGGAAATATCAACACACATATTGATGAATCCATCGTGTATTCAAAAAGTGAATTTGAAAATTGTATCAAACATCAAGAAAGTATGGAAAAACAAAATGATACATTAGACATTTTAATTGATGATAATCTAAAAACTATTGACAATAGTTATAAGAAAGCAGTTGATGATATTAAAATGAAATTTCAAAAAAATATAGAATATTATGTGAACAATTCGTTTGGTTATTATGATGCTTTAGAAAATTTGGCTTGTTGTAGTTTTATACCAAAAAACTTTGTAATTAGAAAAAAAAATAAAGTGATGAGTGATAGTGAAAAGTGTCTTGACAAGCATTTAGTTGCTTTAGAATATTTTAACAATTCAATTAGTAAGGTAAAAAATTATTCAATTTTAATAGTTGAATATCTTTTTAAATATTCTGTTTGTTTTTTCTTTTCGTAGGCAAATGAACTTGAATTATTTACAAAAAGCTGTGGTCAAGATGACATATTGCCATGTAATGAAACTGATATACTTCAAAGTAAAACATTTATGACAATATACAGAAGTATAAAAATAAATATGATTAAAGAAAGTAAAACTTCAATATTAAATATTTACAATTGCCTTGATAAGCTTCAACTACGATTTAGCAGTATTGTTAATTATGCAAATTTTCAATTTAATTTGTGTTCTTATAAACAAGATAATGCAAGTGTTTGTCAAGTTCATATTGCCAATGATAATTGGCTATTTGGTTTCATTTGGAATTCTTCAAAAATTCCAAATTTGGGCTAACTAATAAATAAATTTACTCAATATTCATTCAGTAAAAGATTTTAAATTGTTTATTATGCCCTAAAATTTATATCTTTAATCAATATTTTTAAGTAAATAAATAAATTTATTAAATTCAATTTCTTCTTTTTTAAGAAGAACAATTTGTATGAATTTTTTTTTCAGCCTTTTAAAAATGTTTCTTTGATTCAACTTTGTAAAGAAAAAAATAAACTATGTAAATAAACTTTGTAAATAAACTATTTCAAATTGAATATGAAAATATTAATTATCAATTTTTTAACGATTTAAGTATAATTATAATTAAAGTAATATTAATCAACAAAAAATATATTTCTTGTTAACATTTAATATATAAATTTGGTATTAAAAAAGAAATATACCTGGTAAATAAGTAATATGTGTATTTTTTTTAAAATGATGAGTAGCCAGCATCTGATTATTTGGTTGTTTGATTATTCCTTTCACCTTCAAGACCATCCAGATCATCAAGACCAGATGTATCCCTGATTGGACTCAAAACACTTTGAAGTGACATTCTCATGCTTTTTTTTCTCAGTGGATTTAAAGTAACAATGCCATTCTGAAACAAAACAAAAAACGAGTTACAAAAGTCAACATTTACTTTTTCTTCGAGCAAAATTAAATTATATTCATTAAAGTTTTACTTTTTGCTGTTCTTGAACACCATCACAAGTACAAGATGATATTTTAGCAACAATTGGATCCATTATTTCAATTAATTCGCTATTTTTTTCTTCCAATTCTTCAATTTTTTTTTTCATTTTTTTAATTTGTAAATTTTTTTTTTCATACATTATCTCATATTTTCCTTGTAGATCTTCATATTTTTCTTCTAAATTTTCATATTTTACTACTATTTCATCGTATTTTTTTTTATATTCATAATGCTCATCAAAACAATCGGATTTTTTTAGATCATTATTGCATTTTTTTAAATTTCTATTATAAATTTCTTGTGGAAAAAGTTTTTTAGTTTTTGCCAAAAATACTTTTTCTTTTTCAGCTTCATCCAGTTCTTTTTCGAAATTCGAAATTTCAAGTTTAAATGACGATGATATATTCATTGATGTACTACGTCGAAGAGGATAATTTAATTTTCTTGGATATTTAGTATTTGTAACTTTTAATGATGACAAAATTTCTTTATTCTTAGAAATAAAATGTTGTTCTAATTCTTCAACACTTTCATTACCAATCAAACTATTTCTTCTTTTTAATGGAAATTTATTGATTTTTATCTTATCTGTTTCTTGTGTTTTTAATAGTTCAATTTTTTCTTGAAGTTCAGACATTTGTTTCATCAATTTTTTAATTATAACTTTATCAGTTACAGCTGTATTTATTCTTGGTTGATTTTTAATTATTTTAGCTCGACGAGCAAATGTAAGAGTTGATTGTGTTTCCTCTAATGCTGCTGGTGTTACAGTACAAATAACCATTGTTTTTGAATTACCACCTAATGATGGTTGTAAAAGCCTAGTTAATTTACTATCACGATAATTAATAAATGGAACTTTATCATTTATTTTTTTTTTATTTTTATCACTAAGCTGATTAATTACTGAGCACAATGATGAAAGTGAACGATTTATAAATCTGCCTTCATTTCTTCTGTCATTTGTTCCACCAGCTTGTTTGGCATTTTCTGATCCAGCAAGATCAACCAATGTCAACTGTGATGTTTTTATTGTACCATCTGAATCATCACCAATTTCACCTGACTCAATTGTTATTCTCAGCAACACATGACTTCGATTACTTTTTTCATTCATATTTGTCTCACCAACATGACGATAATTATTTACTTTTTTTAATTTTTGTAATACTTCTTTAGTTGTTTTTAAAACCAGTTGTTTGCAGTCTATCAGCACGTTGCCATTTTTATCTTCTTTTATTTTTAAATGTTTGCTGTTATTGTTATCAAATAAGTCTATAACTTTTTCATTGTACAACTCAAAGTAAGAAAATCGAACATGATAATCACGACTTAAATCATTTTCAATAGAATTAAATATGTGACTAATGATGAGAGGAATCAAACCAGTATCTGTTTTTGATCCAAACATGGTATGTGTTTTTCCTGAACTTGTTTGACCATATGTCAAAACTGTACAATTAATACCAGATAAAAATTCATTGATTATTGGTTTAACACTTGAAATAAATATATCTTGATTTTTCGTATTTATATTAAATATATTATCTAAATAAAAAAATTAAATAAAAAATATTAAAAATAAACAAGAATAATATTAATAGCAAACTCGAAATAAAATAATAGTTTCTTACCAAATTGATAATTAATTTTTCCATCTTTTTGATAAATAATGTTGTCATCAACAACCCATTGTATTTGCATACATTTTTTTATTTCACGTTGTATTAATGGCCTTATTTTAACAACAACCTGAACATTTTCATCAGACATCTTTTAAAAGAAATTTTATTCACTTGCAAGAGATATTAATTTTTTAACTTTTAATCACCATAACTTTTATCACAAAAATAAATTGAGACGTATAGTAAACTGTGAAGAGCACAAACTCAACTTGTTCATTCAGTGTTTACATAAATTTACAAATAATGTTTTGATATTGATTATTTACTTTGTTGTATTGTTTTCGAATTTTATATTTATTTACAATTTAGTTGTGTTTTTATTTTTATTATTTTTATTTTGTCGTTTAAATTATTTAATATCACATAGCAATGCAACACCACGAAGTGTCCAATGACGTGGATTATGATCAGTTTCAAAATCAATTGAACCGACATATTTTAAATCAGTTCTTTGTGGTTTTCTATAAATTGGACATTCATATAACTTTGGATCTTTACCAGCAGTTGTATTGATAGCATAAATATATATTACTGGCATTTGTTCATAAAGTACTTTTGGTTTACTTTCAACTAATTTTGATGTTTTACGATCAAGTGATGCACCTTCAAGAAATAAACCATAAACATAAACACCTTCTTGTACATGTTCTTTAATGTCTTCTCTATTATGACGTGTTATTAAGTTTTGTAATACAACTGAATCAAGTGCCCAGCCTTTATGAGCACGTGTTACTTCTTGTCTCATTGCTGTTAAAAAACCTTGACAATTAAAAAATCCAGTCATCCAAAAAACATTTGGTCTACCACTATTACACCATATACGAAATTGTGAATCTCTTTCTAATAATTCAGTATACCAAAAACCAAGTGTCGCTGATTCCCATGATATTTTTTGCCATTTATCTGGTATTCTTGCATCATACATTGAATCAAGTGATTTTTTTAAACCTTGACTCATGACAATTGTACCATCAATTGCCAATTTAAGATCACTCAATGTTGATTGTACCTCTTTAATAACTCTTGCCATTCTATCAATTTCTTGTCTTAAAAAAATATTCATTGGTAATAATGCACCCATTCTTTGTAATGCATCCTTTACCTCAAATGAATTATATTGTTTTGGTAATTTTGATAGCATATCATCAGCTAATTTATAAACAACATTTTCACGTGTTTCACCACCCTGTGAACCACCTTCTTTTGGTTGAACATTTAATATTGTATCAAGTATACCTTTTGCTGTATTAATTTGATAAGTTATATCAGCATTTGAATGAAGACCAAATACTTCTGGTGTATCAGCACCTGGTAAATTATTAATATACTCCATGTATCCTTGAATAATTTTTGTTTGTGGTACTCTGTAACCTTTGTAAAATTCGAAACCAGGTCTCAATAATACATCACAAAACCAAACATGTGTAAAAGTTGTTAGAAGACGTTTATCAAAGTCATCAGTGACTCTACCACCATACTGTACTTCACCAAGCATATAACAAACAGTTGGCCATGATACACCTTTTTTTGGATCCATATCATCCAAATGATTTTGTATAAATTGTACAGATGCTGCAAAATCAGCTTGATTAAATTCATATGGTATATTCCAACCAAGTGGACCAAATTTTCTTCTTTCTTGTACAACAGTATGAAGAAATGCAACAGCATATAATAGTGGTGGCCATTGTCCTTGTGTACTGTAATCCAATGAATCTTGTGTAACACTTTGATATGTTCTTTTTAAACTTGCACGTATACCTTGGGGTGGTTCATTTGTAAATTTAATAGCCATTTGTAATAAACCAATTGGAAATTGTGGATGTACTTCAGTTGTCATCCAAAGTCTAAATGAATCATGTATACAATCTTTTTCAATAATTGTATCCATCGCTTCAGTACAAAATGGCAATGATAAATGTACATTTTGTAATAAAACCCAACCACCATAATTCATTGCATCGTTTATTAATTTTCTTGCATGTAATTCTTGTCCTTGTCCCATTGAAACAGCACGTAATTGTGTTGTTTTTAATTTAGCAAGTGTTGTTATTTGTGGACTTGGATCTGAGCCAATTGATAATATACAAATTAATGGACTACGTGATTCTGATTCATTCCATGTTGCATCAAGATCAAGTATTTTAGCCTCACCATATTCTTTACCAAGTGAATCAATTATATATTTTTTTGCTTGTGATAATGTACGATCAGGACTCCATGAACGTATTAATAATAATTTTCTAAATACATCAAGACTTTTTTGATAGCCACATGGTAAATCTTCTTCTTCTGGTTTTTCTTTTTCATACCATAAACGCCATTCACGTTCACTAAATTCAATTTTTGTTAATATTTCATTGAACACATCTAGTTTACTTATTTCAACTAAATTCAACCATGTTATATCGAGTATCCATTTGAATGGCTTTGGTGCAACAGCATTTAAATCAAGTGATGCTCCACCTTTTATAAATGCCATAAATTCATTATGTGAAATTGCATCACGATGACAATCAATTTTCATAGCCAACATCAAGGTAAACAATGATTTATGTCGTTCATATAAACTTCTCAATGTAAAACCCCATACTTCATATGTCAAATGATTTAATATTATGTCAATTCTTTCACTTGTTACTGGACTTTTTGTTGACTTTGTTATTGAATTATCAAATATTGTTAAAAATTGTTTCAAAGAATTTTGATACATAACATTAACATTACTCATTTCAACAATTAAAAAATATAATATTGAGCCACGTGCAGCAACAGCACGAAATTCTTCACGTGCAATTGTTATTTTTTTTTCTGTTAATGCTGATACTTGTAATTTTTCATTGACTGATTCAGCTGTTGATTTTGTTTCACGTAAAACACCAATAAGTGCTTCATCATCAACAAGTGAACCTTCAGATGATGTTAATCTATGTAGTAATGTACTTTCAAGTTCTTTCATTGATCGTTGATTTGTCATAACAGATTCAAATAATGCAACACGTTCAGCTTCAAGATCAGATTTTTCCATAAGAATAACACGACCCAGCAATTGATCTTCCAAGCCTTGCATTGTTACGGTAAAATCAATTATTGATGTTTTAGCTGATATCTCTGGGCTGTATGCTGGATTTGGTAATTTTGTTGTTATGTAAAGCATAAAACCTGGCATAACATCACACTCTTTATCACCAACAATGACCTTTTCGATTGAGCCTGATTTTATAAAATTTTTTTCTAAAACATTATCAATAACTGGATCAAGTTCTTCATCAATATCTTCAATTAATAATGGTCTACCAAGTGATAATGAATCTTCTAAATGTGTTCTAAAATATTTATGATTTAATGATGTTATTTGAAGTTCATTATTTATTTCTTTATGTTTTATCCACATTTTTCCTTGATTTTGTGGATCAACAAGAAGTGGATAAGACGATGATTTAGTAACAATTAATGCATTTTGTACAGATAAATCATCATTTGGAAGACCTTGTAGGGTCCATTCAGAAACAGTTGCTGAATCAACAAGCATATTTATGATATTTAAATTTTTTGTAAATGGAATTTTTCTTGTTGTCAATATGTTCATCCATGAATCAACTAAACCAGAACGAAATTGTTGATTATATGGTCCACAATATGATAAAAATCCAGTTGCTAATAATACATCACCAACAAGTTTACCAAGTTGTATTTTAAATTCACCACTTTGTTCAGTCCAACGTATTTTTTCACCACCTAAACCATTAATTAATGCAGTTGCTGCAGTCATTTTTCTTAAACAAACATTTGCTGCATCCATTAATCTTTGTTTTTCAAAAACAGCAGCATCATATTGTTCTTTAACAGCTTGTAATGCCATTTCTCTTTCTGATAATTCTCTCTCAGCACCAGCAAGATCTTCCATTGCAACTTTTAATCTAGCTTCTTGTAATGTTAAATTTGATTTTAATGGAAGTACTTCTTTATTAACTGAATGAAAAAATGCCATTGCTTTTGTCCATGATAAAAGACCAGCAACATCACCACAAACTCTTCTTGCTGTTTCCATATTATAATCTTCCATGTTAAAATATGGCTGTAATAATTCAACCATTTCATTGTTAATAATATCTTTTGGATAATTTTGTAATTGAAGTAAAAATGTTGTACTAGCCATCATTTTTAATGACTCAGCCCATGATGGTTTTGGACATGGTGCTGTTGCATCAGCAATAACTGGACCAATTTTACGTTGAAAAAGTATTAAAACACAATCCATTATACGCATTATTAAATGCGGTGGTCTACCTAATTTTCTAACTGTTGCAATATGTGCTTGTTTTATTGTATTTAAAGCTGCTTCAGCTTCTTCAAGTGCTGGTTTAGCTGCTTCTAATTTTTCTTCAGCAAGTGCTTTTTCTTCGGCAATACATGCAACTAATGCTTCAGCTTTTTCTTTAACTTTTTGTACTTGATTTTTAAATGATTCTGCTTGTGTTGCACGTTCAGTAACTTCTCTTAAAACAGTCTCAGCTTTTTCAGATGCTTGTACTAATTCTTGTTCCATAACAGCTAAATCACGTTTTAATAATTCAACAGATATTGATGCTTCTTCTAATTTAGCTAAACCTGTATCCATACGACGTGCACCTTCACCAAGTTCATGTTGTTTTGAACGATAAATATTTTTATAGCCACCAATAAAATTAAGATATGATTTTGGTGTAACATGCGTTGCTCTTCTAAATCTTTGAAAATATTCACTTGATGTTTCTGATACAACATCTTGAATTGAACCAAGTGCATTAACAAGATGTGATTTAACTTCAATTGAACATGCTATTTCAAAATCATGAAGAAAATGATCAGCAACAAGAACAAGAGCATCACGAGGCCACGGTTGAAACCAATCAATTGTACAGCCTGATATTAATGCTGGAAATCTTTGTGCTCTATTACGAAATTTTTCACCAACAGGTGAAAAACAAAATACCACATGAAGATTTTGACATGTTCTTTGTAAAAAATATTCCATAACAAGCTCATTATTTAATGTTTTTTTAGGATTTTCACGTTTCATAATTGGTGTTAATTCAGATATTATTTCTGCTTGTTCATCTCTTGTAAATAAATTACTAATAACTCCAGAGCTTAAAATATTATTAAGATACTCAAGAAAACCTTCTTCTTTAATATCTAAATCAGTAAAAATAAATGTTGTACCTTTTCCCTGACCACCACATGTACGATATAAAAATTTTAAATCCTCAAGAAAGTTAGCAACGTTATAAGAACGTGTTAATGTTATTTGAAATGTTTTATAGCCAGCAATAAATGATGATAATTTAGTAAGACTCTGTTTACCAGAACCACCAACACCAACAAGCATAACATTACCTCGGGGATGTCGTATAACACGTGATATTTTAACTAAATGTAACATTGCATCAGGAAAAAAAACAAGATCCATTCCTGCTCCACGTTGCATTTCATTAAATTGTGATAAAAACATTTCAAGACGATCACGTAATATTTGATCATCAAATACTGGCTCATAAACTTTTGGCAATTCCATATCAGCATCTTCTCCCTCTTCACCAGTTGGCTCTGGTGCATCACGCATAAAATCAACGAATGCTGGTGTTTTTTTCATCATATCAACATAAGATTCACCTAATTTTTCAATAACAACATTAATAACTTCTTGTTCAAACCAATCTTTGTCAGTTTGTATTGTAAATCTATCACTAAATACTCTTGTACATTCATGTTTCCAAAGAAGCATTAAAAAACTTTCTTTTTCAATAACAGTTGACAGTGTGCCAATCATTCCTTGCCAAATTCTTGATAAATCACGTAGACTAAATACATAATGAAATTTTGCTGGTGTTGGTAATAATTTTGCACGTGTTTTTTGCCATAAATATCTTGTTAATGGAACCATTTTTTTAATTAACATTCTTATTTCTGTTGAAAATCCACGTTTTGAATTATAATGACCTTCACCAAGTACACTAAATATTTTATCAATTGATGTGTCATTTGGTAATGTACAATTAAATATACAAAATTGTCTTTTTAATCTTGATGGTATGTCATTTCTTCCTCCACCAGGTTGACCCATTGCTCCTAAAAATGTAACATCACTTATAACAGTAAAATCACCAGGTTTTTCTAATGAATAAAAACCTTTCATATCCATTGTTTGTCGTACAATTTCATTTGTTATTTGATCACCCCATTCATTTATTTGAGGTAAATTAATATCATCAATAAATATTAACATTTTTTTACCACCTGGTGGACCAAATGTATTACCCATTCTTTTTTCAACATAACTTTCAATTGTTTTTTGAAATTGATATGGTGTTGTTGCTGAACTAAAATTAAATGATCTACTAAGTGTTGTATCAGCATTTGTACCTTTCATATATGATTTCATCATGACTGTTTTAGCTGAGCCTTGTTCTCCAATTAATAAAACTGATCTATCTTGTCTACCAATTAAATCAATTAAATATTGTATTCTTACATTATCAGCAATTGGAACAAGAATATTATTATAATCAGGTGATGAATAATCAGGATAATTGTAATTTGTAACAAGTGTTGTCCATGTATCCCATTTACCTTTTTCATTGACAAAAAAATCAAATAATATTGCATTTGGATATCTGTCAGATGTTGGAAGATCTAAATTTGAAAAATTTTCTTTTAAATAATTATGATATTTAATACGATCTGATGTTTCAAGTAATGCTCCAATTCCCCAAATTAATGAAAATATATAAAATCTTGTTAAATGTTCAATTGTCATTGGTTGTTGTTGTGGTTTATCTTTTTCAAAATCATCTTCATCTTCTTCATTATCAATTGGTACTTCAAGTGGAATTAAACCCTCAAGTAAACAAAGCATTTGTCGTATAATATTACATTGTAATACTGTTATTGATAATACAAGTGTTTGTGTTGACCAAGAATAAATTTGTGAAAATGAATCATCAAATAATTTATCAAATACTTGTTGTTCAAGTTGTGTACGTGTTTTAAGCCAAGCAGTTACAACTGGTTTCCAATCAAGACCAGATGATGACATATATACCATTCCATTTCTTGATACAGTTGCTGGACTTGCATTATCAATATTATGTGGTTCAAATATAATTTTACATGTTGGTGCCATTGATAATCTATCACCATTAGCCAATGTCAATGTTTTATTATCATCAAGTACAGAATTTAAATTTTCAATCCATATGCTATCAACTGGACCATCAAGTACAAGCCATACATGTTCATCTTTTTTTATTTTTAATGTTTTTCTCCATAAAGCTGAGAATATACCATCTGTCCAGTCATTTGTTGCAACATCAAGACGTCCAAACATTTGTGCTGCTGTTATACTTTTTGGATTCATTCGCATTTCACGATGATATTCACCCATTTGTGTAAGTGCTTTCATTAATACCTGAATGCAGGTTGTTTTACCAGCTCCAGTTGGTCCCAATGTCATAATACCATGTCTAACACGTTGTGTTTCATATAATTGTATAAGTTTTAATACCCATGGTGGATGATATACTAATCCTTCTTCTTGTACTTGTTGATCAATTGCTGTTTCAAGTTCAATGTATGATGTTTTTTCTAAAACTTGATTTGGAAATAAATCAGCAACAAGTGATATAAATAATGGCTCATCTTCATCAATTAATTTTGATAAATTCATATCTCTTAATACACGCATGACAATTGTACTTTCTGTATCTTTTGAATTAACTCTTTTAGCAGCACCAAGTGTACGTAATACTGAAAGTATATTTCTCAAACCAAAATCATAATGTACTTGTTTTGTTAATTGTTCTTCACATAATTTATAAAGTGTATAAAATTTTCTGGCAAGTGTTATGTTTTCTAAAAATCCACAACTGGCTAGCTTAACTCTAATAATTATTTGACGATCTGGTACCATCATGGCAACAGTACGAAATTGTATTTTTAAATTTTCTGGTAATTCTTTTCTTCCAGCATAGCCAGGATTCATTGTTATAAATATACCAAGCTCAGGACACATTTCAATTTGATCACCATCAGTAAATATAAATTGTTTTTTTTTTTCTTTTTTAGCAGCAAGAACAACAGCAATTTGTTGTGCAGCAACTGATAAAACTGGTAATTCAATACGATTAAATTCATCAAAACATCCCCAAGAGCCACTTTGTGCTAAACCTTTATAAATTCTACCAAGACCACGATAATCCATTTGATCAGAACAATTAAATACAACAACATATTTTGCAAGTGTTTTACCCATGTCTTTGACTGTCTCTGTTTTTCCAGTACCAGCTGGACCACAAGGTGAACCACCCATTGACATTAATAATGCTTGTGCAAGTGTTATATAACATCTATCAGTTAATGGTGTTATAACTAATCTTTCAGTACAGCCTAAGTATTCATTTTGATAAATAAATTGTACATCAGTTATAAATATATTTGTTTTATCTAAATCTTCTTTAAAATAAAATCTACACTGTTTTAACCATTCAAAATCTGATACTGTTTTAACATTTAAACGACACATTGAATCAAATATATCACGTTGATGTACATGAATTGTGATTAATGTTTCAAATTTTGTTCTATCAATTTTTGTTAAATCTCTTGTTGTTTGATCAATAAGAGTATTTAAAAGTTCAAGAAATCTATTATTTGTTTCACCCATTATTTTTTTATCAGCTCGTGCTTGTATTAATGCCAATTCAGCATCTCTTGTCCAAATCATTTGAATACCAAGTATACCAACTTGTGCTGGCATTTTATCAAGAAATGATAGTAAATTAAAATTTTGATCATTCATCAGTGTGTTTGCTTGACGTATTATTGAATGAAGTGATTGTTGTGATGTTAATAACAATTGCATAAGCCAAGTTTCAACAGATCCTTCAGCTCTTACTGCACGTTCAAGAACAATTGTTTCACCTTCAGATGATATTATTGCTGTCATTTTATTGTATTCAATATCATGAAATTTAACAAATCTAGTATTATCAAAAATTGATAATAAATGATTTTGTATTGTATGAGAATCAGATGCTTGTCCAAGAATTTCTAATAATGCTGGATCAGAAACAAAAAAAAATCTTGGAAACATCATACGTTTTTTTTCAAGATAACCACTCAATGATTTTTGACAAAGTTCCAGTTGTTCTTGTAAATGAGGCAAAAGTTGTTTAAGTAAATCATCACCAACACAACATGGAACAACTCCAGGTGTTTCATGAGCACGTTGCATAATTTTTTGCCAACTTTTATCAATTTTACTAAAACGTTTAGCTTCTTTCGGTAATTGCTTAGCAATATCACCACCAACAAATACAGCCTCAAGATAAACCCACATGTTTTGAACAAGTAACCATCTTTCAAGTATTTCATTTGTATTTGATAAATCAGTTAGCCATTGTTGAATTTGTTTTTTAAATGGTGCATTATATCTATTTGACATAAGTGATCCTAAAATCATTAAACTATCTTCAAGTTGACCAATTGTTTCAGCAGTTGTATCACCACGTAATAATAATTCACCTCTATTATTGAATGTCATAAATGTTAGCTCATGAGCAGACCATTCATTAACAACTTGTCTTAATTTTGCCTCAATATCTTTTTCTTTCATAGCAGATATACAAATATCTTCAATATCTTCTTTATATTTTAATAATGGTGCTTCTAATATATTTTTTAAACAAAAACCTTCACTCTCAAGATCAAATGTATGACTAGTTACTTCAACAATTCTTTGCCAATGACGTGGCTTCATTGCTTTATTTGCCATTAACTCAAGAAGTGGACACATATCATTAAAATCATCAATTGTTTTTTTTAATGCAAAAAATGCTGGCCATTCTTTTAAACCTTTTGGTAATTTTCTACATCTATTTTGAAATTCCATGAGTTCATTATTTATTTCTTCAATATTTACTTCACCCCAAGGTATGTCATAATAACTGCTAACACGATCAATAACATCATTATATAATTTATATAATTTTTGTAATAAATTAAGTTCTTTACGTATTTGTGAAAGTTCAGGATAATCTGTTGTTGGTAAACCAAATAATTCTTCACCACTTTGATATGTCTGTAGCTTACGCCACATACCATCAAATCTATTTTGAAATAATATTTGTCTATCTGATGCTTCTCTTGGTGTTAAACCAGATTGCATTGGACCAGATAATTTATACTCTTCACAGTATGCCTCATTATCAATTCTAAATTTATCCAAATTATTTTTTAATTCAGCTTCAAATTGTGGCTGAAGTGATAATAACAATACATGACTATCATGAGCACGTACAAGCAATTGTTGCCATGTATAACGTAAATTATCAACTTGTTCAAGACACTCTTGATCAACTGGTACTTCATAACGTGTTACAATATTAAATGCCTCTTCAATTGGATCAATTTTAAGCTCCATATCAACTTCTTGTTCACGTATTTTTTTTAATGTATCCATTATTAAACGTACATCATCTAAATCACGTATTTGACGATCTAATTTTCTATCCATTTCATTGATAACAGCATAAACATAATCCATTTCACGACGATATTTTTTTTTCATTGCTTGACCAACTTTATGAGTTGCATTTTTAATTTCAGTTGAAAGACCATATTTTAACTTTTCAGTTGATAATGCAATTGCTGTTGATAAATATGATAAATCAGATTCAGTTGAAAGTTTTTCTTCAAGTTCATTGTGTTTTCGCAATGTATTTTCAAAATCAGGCAGTGAAACAGTAAGTAATTCTCTTAAACTTTTTTCATTTTTCCATAAGTATTTATATGGTTTCCATTGTTCAAGAAAATCAACAAGATCTTGACGAAGTTCTTGTGTACAAGAGCTCAACATTGAAAGTACTTTATTAACTTCTTTATTTTCCATAACAAGTGTATGGAAGTTTCTCTGTTGGACAGGAAATATTGGACGTTCTTCTGATACAATTTTATACAATTTTCGTCTTTTTATTTTTGGATCTTCTGGTTCATCATCACGTCGTCTATCAGCATGTACTTGTGCTCTCATAACAACATTCATTAAATTTTTTTTTTGTGCCCAAGGAGCACCTCTCCATGAATTTTTATTTCCAGAAGCGTTCCATTGTGCTACACCGCGTGATACACCAGCAATTGCTTTACCTGCAGCAGTCAATATTTCTTGTACTTCTTCAAGACTTGGTTTAACAACAACTGACGGTATCATTAACAATATTTGAAGTAAAAAAACAGGTTTTGGTGGTGCGTCTGAATCTAATTCTCTGATAAACCTTTTTCTTATTGAATCCAATGAACTTCTTGTAACTTTTATTAATACATCAACCACTTTTCTTGAATAATATCTTCGCATTTCCGATACAGCATTTTTTACCATTTCTTGCATATTTTTAGATAAACCAAAACCAGTTGATGTTAATAATTGATGAGGATCATCAAAGCATGCCCATACAACAGTCCAATCTTGTGCTTGTTGTGTACCATCATCATTTTTATTATTATCAAATGATTCTTCACTATTTCCATAATCATACTGATTATTTTCACTATTTTTTTGAAAATGATTAGCCGCATTTTTAACTAACTGTAATACTTCTTCAACAGCTTCTTCAACCATTAAACTTCGACGATGAAGATCAATTGCAGCTAAACGACAAGCTTCTTCTGTTTTTTCCATAAATTCATCGATACTCCAAGGCTCATCATCTGGCAATGCATGAAGTGTTATTTTTTGCATTGCTGCCAACACTTGAAGTATTCTATTTGAATAAACATCATGCACTCTTGTTATTAAAATATCAAATGATTTTATTTCTTCTCTTGTTGAATTACAAAAATCTTTCCAGCCTGGTTTTGTCCATGTCAATACATTGAGACCAGGACTTAAAAGTGATGCAACACGAACTAAATGTGGTAATAATAATGGTCTAACTTCAAGTTTAACTCTTCTTGCTGTTGTAACAAAATCCTCAATAACAAGTTGTAATGAATCATGAACAATAATAAAATAATCACGTTTAACTAAAATTGTTAATGCAACAATTGGTATATCCATTTTTAATTTTGCTAAACAATCAGCTTCACGTAATAAAAGTATTATTCTACTTTCAAGATTAACTTTAACTTTGTTTGTTTCTTTATCAACAACTAATAGAGTTTTTTTTAAACAATCTTCCATTACCCAAGAATTTTGATGTGTCCATATTTCAGCAATGTCAATTTGATATTGAAGTAGAACAGAAATTGCATGATTGTATCTTTTTACTAAATCAGCTGTCAATGATAAAGTACGAAGAACAGGATGATTTGATACGGATGCTGTTAATTCATCCAAATGAACCTTCAATGCATTTGCCCATGTTAAACGACCAGCAATTGGTGGCATGTGTCTTGGTAATGGTGGATCATCTCTTTGTTTTTTGAATAATTTTAAAATTCTTTCAACTTCTTTATCACAATATTTAACAACTAACTGGTATTTTTCATCTAATTTTGCAAGTGGTATTTTTTCACTAACTTTTTCAAATCTTGTTAAAAAACGAATACCCTGTGGTGTTTCCCAAACATCAGCATAATTTTTTTCAATTATTCCACCAATATTTTCTTTTAATACATCAGTTTTCATCATAAAAATATCATAATCTTTATCAAATTCACAATTACGTGGATCTAAATAATCATAAGACTTACTTGTAGCAATTTTTTTAGCTTCTTCAAATGATTTTGTTGCATCGTCAAGTGCCTCACCCAATAATAAACCTTCCATTCTACGTTCAAATAATTTTTTATAATCATCAATTAAATCAAACATTATTAGTATTTTTTTAATACGTGAACAAAATGAATCAAACCTTCCAAATACATGAGTTTCAGAAAATGAAAATTCTTGTTCGGAAATTGCTGGTGAACATCTGACAAGTCTATAAGTTTCTCTGTATGCTTTATTAAGACGTAGACAATGTTTTAATCTTGATCTTGCTACTGATCTATCTAAATCCCATACTGTTTCTCTTCCACGATTTGTAACATAATCTCTACATGCAACAATCATTTGATTTGTTATTTTAACCATTAATGATGATGTTCTTTCTGATGTATTATAATAGCGTGATACACTGTAAATTAGTCTTACTGTTTGCAATAATGAAACAAGTGAATCTCTCATTTTAACTGGGTCATCAAGATAAAGACAATGACAACATTTTTCAAGTGCCTGAATAAATTTTGCATTATCTTTTGCTTCATTATAACAGTATGTTACTTCATCCTCAGCATCAACCCATTCTTTTATTAATTTTGATCTTGATACTTGAAGACAAAGTAGTGACATTTTAACTTCATGATCTTGTAATTTTGTTGCTAATTGACTAAATTGTGCTCCTCTTCTTTTCCAATATTCTAATTCTTGTTGAGGACCAGAACTATCATTTTCACGACGTACTTGTTTACTTTCAAGTATAAAATCTTTAAGTTTTTTAATCCATATTTTAACACGTTCTTCAATTTTTTCTGATGATCCATTTTTCATTAAATATAATTTTGCTTTTTCAAAATTTGTAACTTCTTCCATAAGTATTTTACCATCATCAAATATATTTCCCTCAAGTGTAACAAGTTCACAAACTATTTAAAATAAATTTTTATTTTTAAGAGCCAGAGTCATTTTTTAATAATAAAAAATAATAAAAAATTTATGCAACCTTTTAAAGCACTACAAAATGATCTTAATCCAGGAAGAAGAAGACTTTTAATCATTGGACAATCATCTTCATCCTCAATACCAGGATGTCCAAGTGCATCCATAAATACTTGTTCAACGATTCTTTGTATTGTTGTAATTATTCCAACTTTCTCGGTATTAATAACACCAGTAAATAAGTCTCTTTGAAATCCTTCTTCTGGAAGTTGTTTTGACGTGCTGATTCTATTGAATAACAAATAATTATATTTAGAAAATTATAAATCAATAATAAAATGATGTATTTGTACCTGTACATGTAAATACAAACTCCAGTACATGGAACTTGCCATCCATCAGTTAAAAAAAGCTTCTTTTTAGGTGGTTCCCTTGGTTCTTTTTGTTCTTTTGCTTTAATTGGTACTGTATTTCCTTGAGGTATTCTTGTTGTTGTTCCTCCTTTTATTATTTGTCCCTTAATAGAATAATAAACTATAAAATTATATTATTTATGATAATTGATAATAAAAAGAAAAAATTACCATGTCTGTTGAACGTTGTGCTTCAGGATCATCGTCAGATTGATAGTACCAAACAAGAGTCGATCTCATATGAGGCATAAATAGCTGATTAATATCATCAAGCATATCTCCTTCAAATACATGATCCATCACTTCATGACGTGGTAAACCAGTTCCATCCATCAATAATTGAAATGCAAATTCAAGACGTGGATCCATCTCTCCACGTCGAGCTTTTCTTTCACATTCTTCTCGTCTTTTCTAGAATAAATAAATTGAAAATTTGTTATTCAATAACATCATTAGCCAGGTAAATGTATATTTTCAATTGTTTATTTTTGATCATGTTGAGATAATGACATTAAAAATAGTTTAAAAAATGATTATAAAACCTGAATCACATCACCACTAAGTTCATCATCATCACTTGCATAATCAGAATTATCAGATCTTTCACAAATACCAGGACCTTGTACAAACATTATAAAGCTGTTGATATTTATTTGGACAAATCAATACATAGACCAGCTATCAAAGTGACGAAATTCAACTGAATTTAATTTACGTATTTACTGAACATACTAGACACAATCAACGATTATCTATTTTTTTCCCACCTCTATAAGCAACCACCTAACACATATTTGATATGTTTTACTCATGACATGAGAGAAAATAGAGCTTTTGGTAACATGCAAGTAACTTTGTGTCTGGCACGAGTGTAAACCAAATTTAACGCATCTGTATGTGAATTTCTTTATATCTATCTATTTTTTTATGTCAAATTTATACATGTCGATAATTTAAATTTTATACATACCAGTGTTATTTGTTATTATTT